>LZPO01087734.1:29162-48549 GCA_001675575.1 Neotoma lepida | reverse complement strand
AAGAATAACACAACTTCCAACCCTTACCTAGGAGAGGAAATAATACAGAAAGAAGCTAGTGGAATCAGGAGAGAAGCTGATGGGAGCGTAAGTTTATTTGATGCTATTGTATCCTAAATCTCCTTTCTGGCATGGTAGATGCTTATGCTCTACATGCCAACATTAGGAGATATTTAAACACTGAAGCAATAACATGGGTTATTAGTAGGTTGATGAGACTCCATCCTTCAACCTGTCCTGGACAAGAAACCCTGTTTGCAAAAGAAGTATGTCTGTGACTCTGTGCTATTTCATGCTCCCAGTAATAAATCATAATAAAAAAAATGCTCTGTGGGAATAAACCCTCAGTGTTTTGATACAATATTGACTTCTAAATTGATATTATATTGTCAAAAATATAAGATTTTTGTGTCCCCATATTTGTTAATTTATTATTTCTAGCCACAAAACAAGAATATTTAATACAATGTGGGACTGGTATAGTGGTTCACTGATTAAATAGGATTTTGTATTGCTATTGCAGAGGGCCTGTATTCAATTTCCAATAGCCAGGTCAGGTTACTCACAGACCCTTGGAATTCCAGCAAAAGGGAAATCTAATGGTCTCGTCTGGCCTCCATGGGTAGATATCAATACTCATGTGCAACTATCCACACACAGACACACATTAATGTAATTAAAAACAAAATGAAATATTTTTAATATGTTTTTAATAAAATGAAAATGAATTTTTGATTTTCTGGTTCATAACATTTACAATTTATGAAGAATGAATTATTATTACTCCTTTGAAAATATAATACAGCCTTGTCTTTATCAATATTTTATTTTAAATTTTATAAAATGGAAACTATAAAATTAAAATGGATTGAAAGCAAGAATAATATATTTTAACTAAGCTAATAAAAATATAAAATTTAATTTATATCACAGTATGTAGAAAAATTTGGCTTGAAATGGTGCTTCTTATTTTATAGCCTATATTAATGGAGACATTTCAATTCTAAACTAAACTATTAGCTTAGATAAAATGTTCATAGTCAGCTTTAAAGTAATAAAACACTTTCTTAAAGAACAGAAGGTACGTAATTAAATTTTGTATATAAGGTATGTAATCCTCAAGTCATAAAACTAATTTTAAGCAGGACCTTTCCCCAGTGCATACATGTAACTCACATTGATAACTAGAATAGAGGCAAGTATTAGAAAGGTTTTCCTTAAAGATGAAGATACTGTGAAAAGCCAGTATGCCTAGTCAAGATTAAATTTAAAAGCAACAAAAAACATTATTAACAGAGTACTCACTCTTCTAAAATGCTTTTGCATTAATCAAAACCTAGTCAGAGCAGAAAGTTGTGGGTTTGTTGTTCTTGTGTTTTGTGTTTTTGTTTTGTTTTGATTTTTGCTTTTTTCCAAGATATGTCCCTTTTTGAACTCTACTTCATGGAGCCTTAAATTTGGTAGCTAAATATCATGCCTATCTTTATAGTAGTGTGCCCCTTTAAAAAACTAATTATTTTTATGATAATTTCAGATATTTATCATACACACTGATCAGTCTCATCCATCCCCCAGCCGGTCTGCCACAACTATCTCTCAGTACAGCCATTTTGGTTTTTGACCCATTGAGGTTAACCGGGGCCCTTTGTGTGCCCATGGATTTGGATCTATTTATTGGAAACTGGGAGGCTCAGCAGGGGATGTTGAACTAAAGAAGTAATGATTCCTCTTCTCTATCAATAGTCCANAGTTCAGAGGTAAAGTGCAGGGCCTTATGAGGCTCTCTTCTTTCCTTGACTAATCTTTGATGGGGCTGGTGTTGTGTAGACCCAGTGTAAGTAACTTAAGTTGTTACGGGCTAATATTACAATGGATACATTGAGTTTAGACAATGACATTTCACAGGCCATGGCTCATACACATTTCCCATCTCCTCTTCAACAATAGCCTCAAGCCTCAGTGTTGAGGGTAAAAATGTTTTGTGTAGGTCTGAGCCCCCAATCATCTATTATTCCCTGGATCTTGAGCACCTTTGAGGCTCTTTTATTTAAACTATTCATTATAACAATGACTTTTATGTAAAAAAAAAAATCACACTTCTAAGACTAAGTCTGGGAGCAGCTTCTGTATGTTGGTATAAGAAAAGATATTTAGAAGGTAGTTTGCATATCCCTTTTTCCCAACTCTAAGCTTATTTGCAACTTTCCCACAGGCAAGCTCCATTTCCTCCTAGTTTTCCTCTTCAGTGTGTTAACTTGTAAAACTCAGAATGGGAAAGGAAATAGAATGGCTTTTTCCAGGCACTGAATACAAACCTCAGTTTTGTTTTTCCTCTTCTTAATGGGAACAAACAGTGTCTGACCAAACATGCCCATTCTGAAGGTCCAGTGTGCTTGTCCAGATATGCATAAGCCAATGTCAGCTTTAACTAAACCTCTTTAAAGTGTGTCAGCAATTTTCTTACCCACAGTCCATTGTTACTCAAAATTTGTAGGTTGATTTAAAAAAAATCACCAAAAATAAAGCCCAGAACAGGTAAACTGCTTATTATTAAGAATTTTATTTTTTACTGTAAAACATTAATTACTCAAAGTACAACATACGTTTTGTAAAAGACATTGAACTGGTAGCATTTCACTAGGGTGATAGCAACAATAACACATCTATGAGACTCTTCTGTGACTTTTAGTTGTTCCCAGATTATAGAATTTGGAAAGTTGTTGTTCCCAAGGGCTGGTTTCCAGGGTCAGCAGCATGTAGTCAGTATGCATGGAATGTGTATCAATCACTGTCATTTAGATAAGATTTCAAGAGAGCTTTTCATGTTACAATTTTGGTGCCTTCAGCAGATACTGTTCCTAGCACAACTTTTTTCTTCTCAGAAAACCAACTTTCCACATCTTTCTTTTAGCTTCAGGTCTTTCCAGAGAGTAAGAGTCATAGAGAGAGTAAGGAAAGATAAATAGAGGTAGAGATGAGGGGAGGGAAAAACAGAGAGAGAAAGAGATGACTTTAATTCTGAATTAAGTCCTGAGGTAAGGGCAGATATCTTACATCTGCTCTTAACTTTGCTTCTGTGAAGAAAAGCAAAATAGTCAAATGGATACATGACCTGTGATTTGGCCTAAATAAATCCTGCACTGCAAGGGGCTGAATGGTGAGCACTTGCTCTGTATTACCAATGTTTTATGTTCAATAGTCAGCATCAAAAAAAAANATACTCATGTGCAACTATCCACACACAGACACACATTAATGTAATTAAAAACAAAATGAAATATTTTTAATATGTTTTTAATAAAATGAAAATGAATTTTTGATTTTCTGGTTCATAACATTTACAATTTATGAAGAATGAATTATTATTACTCCTTTGAAAATATAATACAGCCTTGTCTTTATCAATATTTTATTTTAAATTTTATAAAATGGAAACTATAAAATTAAAATGGATTGAAAGCAAGAATAATATATTTTAACTAAGCTAATAAAAATATAAAATTAAATTTATATCACAGTATGTAGAAAAATTTGGCTTGAAATGGTGCTTCTTATTTTATAGCCTATATTAATGGAGACATTTCAATTCTAAACTAAACTATTAGCTTAGATAAAATGTTCATAGTCAGCTTTAAAGTAATAAAACACTTTCTTAAAGAACAAAAGGTACGTAATTAAATTTTGTATATAAGGTATGTAATCCTCAAGTCATAAAACTAATTTTAAGCAGGACCTTTCCCCAGTGCATACATGTAACTCACATTGATAACTAGAATAGAGGCAAGTATTAGAAAGGTTTTCCTTAAAGATGAAGATACTGTGAAAAGCCAGTATGCCTAGTCAAGATTAAATTTAAAAGCAACAAAAAACATTATTAACAGAGTACTCACTCTTCTAAAATGCTTTTGCATTAATCAAAACCTAGTCAGAGCAGAAAGTTGTGGGTTTGTTGTTCTTGTGTTTTGTGTTTTTGTTTTGTTTTGATTTTTGCTTTTTTCCAAGATATGTCCCTTTTTGAACTCTACTTCATGGAGCCTTAAATTTGGTAGCTAAATATCATGCCTATCTTTATAGTAGTGTGCCCCTTTAAAAAACTAATTATTTTTATGATAATTTCAGATATTTATCATACACACTGATCAGTCTCATCCATCCCCCAGCCGGTCTGCCACAACTATCTCTCAGTACAGCCATTTTGGTTTTTGACCCATTGAGGTTAACCGGGGCCCTTTGTGTGCCCATGGATTTGGATCTATTTATTGGAAACTGGGAGGCTCAGCAGGGGATGTTGAACTAAAGAAGTAATGATTCCTCTTCTCTATCAATAGTCCANAGTTCAGAGGTAAAGTGCAGGGCCTTATGAGGCTCTCTTCTTTCCTTGACTAATCTTTGATGGGGCTGGTGTTGTGTAGACCCAGTGTAAGTAACTTAAGTTGTTACGGGCTAATATTACAATGGATACATTGAGTTTAGACAATGACATTTCACAGGCCATGGCTCATACACATTTCCCATCTCCTCTTCAACAATAGCCTCAAGCCTCAGTGTTGAGGGTAAAAATGTTTTGTGTAGGTCTGAGCCCCCAATCATCTATTATTCCCTGGATCTTGAGCACCTTTGAGGCTCTTTTATTTAAACTATTCATTATAACAATGACTTTTATGTAAAAAAAAAAATCACACTTCTAAGACTAAGTCTGGGAGCAGCTTCTGTATGTTGGTATAAGAAAAGATATTTAGAAGGTAGTTTGCATATCCCTTTTTCCCAACTCTAAGCTTATTTGCAACTTTCCCACAGGCAAGCTCCATTTCCTCCTAGTTTTCCTCTTCAGTGTGTTAACTTGTAAAACTCAGAATGGGAAAGGAAATAGAATGGCTTTTTCCAGGCACTGAATACAAACCTCAGTTTTGTTTTTCCTCTTCTTAATGGGAACAAACAGTGTCTGACCAAACATGCCCATTCTGAAGGTCCAGTGTGCTTGTCCAGATATGCATAAGCCAATGTCAGCTTTAACTAAACCTCTTTAAAGTGTGTCAGCAATTTTCTTACCCACAGTCCATTGTTACTCAAAATTTGTAGGTTGATTTAAAAAAAATCACCAAAAATAAAGCCCAGAACAGGTAAACTGCTTATTATTAAGAATTTTATTTTTTACTGTAAAACATTAATTACTCAAAGTACAACATACGTTTTGTAAAAGACATTGAACTGGTAGCATTTCACTAGGGTGATAGCAACAATAACACATCTATGAGACTCTTCTGTGACTTTTAGTTGTTCCCAGATTATAGAATTTGGAAAGTTGTTGTTCCCAAGGGCTGGTTTCCAGGGTCAGCAGCATGTAGTCAGTATGCATGGAATGTGTATCAATCACTGTCATTTAGATAAGATTTCAAGAGAGCTTTTCATGTTACAATTTTGGTGCCTTCAGCAGATACTGTTCCTAGCACAACTTTTTTCTTCTCAGAAAACCAACTTTCCACATCTTTCTTTTAGCTTCAGGTCTTTCCAGAGAGTAAGAGTCATAGAGAGAGTAAGGAAAGATAAATAGAGGTAGAGATGAGGGGAGGGAAAAACAGAGAGAGAAAGAGATGACTTTAATTCTGAATTAAGTCCTGAGGTAAGGGCAGATATCTTACATCTGCTCTTAACTTTGCTTCTGTGAAGAAAAGCAAAATAGTCAAATGGATACATGACCTGTGATTTGGCCTAAATAAATCCTGCACTGCAAGGGGCTGAATGGTGAGCACTTGCTCTGTATTACCAATGTTTTATGTTCAATAGTCAGCATCAAAAAAAAATAATCAACTTACACCTTAGAATACATAACCTATATAAAAAATAACTTACAGTAGGCTAACAAGCTAGATACATTAATGAAATGTTTAATTTCGGTTTTTCCAGATCCAGCTATGTACAAAGTCTCTATNAATTATTGCTTCCATAAATAAGCAAATCCGTTTGAACCAAATTATAGCATTGATGCTAAGAATCCATTTGATATCATAGAGTCATAAATGTAAAATCATGTTTTCCACAACCTAAGTAATAATTTTCTTACTTTGTAATTACCAGGGATGGAATTTTCTTTTTTCGTTAGGATAAAACCACATCAATTCAATGTATAAGAAAAGTTGCCCTCCAAACAACTGTGTTGGTATTAATTACTTTTGACATTAATAGTACACCATTTTATGCTAAGAAATGAAATCAGACTTGGCTTAAAGTAACTCTGAAATTACTTTCATTAGTTTCATATTACATGTCCTTTATTTCATATCATTTTTGAAAATTCTGTCATATTTCATGCATTTATGAATATATTCTAATAATTATTTGAAGTTCAGGAACAGAGAAAATATATGGTTTCTGCTAACCCTTTTTTTGCTTTCAGAAAATTCAGTATAGACAACAAACNTCAAAAATGTTAAAACATTTTAAGATACAATTTTTGTAAATTATTCAGTGTTCCAAAATCAAAAGACAATAAATGCCAAAGGTTCTCGATTAAAACATTGAATTACATAATCACTGACATTAATAATTATTAGCATTTTTATTTTAAAGCACATTTTAAAATTCTTATTATTTGATAAGTGTCTTAGTTTCTTTTCTATCACTGTGGTAAGACACCGTGACCAAAGAAACTTACAATAGAAAGCATTTTGATCAAGGTGAAACTGAGTACGTAAATCGAAATTCTTCCTGTAGGTTCTGACGAAGAAGTCATTTCAGCCTTGAGAGCTCAGGCTGACACTCCCTGCTAAGACACACGGACAGATGATTACCACTGTTGAGTCAATGCACAGATCACATCGCTGCCAAATTTCCCTCCTCTAGACAAGGAGCACTGACCTTCAGGCAGCTGCCGGTGCAAGGGCAGAGCAACGCCTGTGTCTACGTTTCAATTCCTCAGTGGTAATTCTAATTGATGGCAGCGATGCCCACTGATGACAGTTAAAGAAACCTGACAGCTGCAGGCCCCGTTGTTGCATGCAAAAAAGCCACTCTTGTGGAGATCTTAGATGAGTCTATTAAGTACTTTTACTAGCTCAGCTGGTCAAGTTACATTAGCTCACTTGGCATGAGCATGAGCCTGCGAACAGTAAATCAACTTTGAAAGTATCTTCTGTCATGTGAATTGTATATGTGCACTGAGCTAAAACTAAGTCTCATTTATAAATAGCACTAACCCCTATGTACTGCAATAGTGGAATCACAAAANTATTCTTTTTCTCTCTGCGTGCTGGCTAATTTTTCTTTTCCGTTGCTTAGTCCCATTTGCCCTTCTACACAGAGTATGCAAAATTCTTAATAACTCTAGATTAGGTAATATAAAAGAGAATCCTTGATGAACAATCTAATCCATTGTGTACTTAGCTTTTCAGTGCTGTAAAGGCAAAACTTTAAAATATTTGTAGAAAGGACTGGAGANATGACTCAGTGATTAATAGCACTTACTGCTCTTGCAGAGATCATGGGTTTGCCTCCCCGTGCCACACGGTGACTCATTACTACCCATAACTCCACTTCCAGGGGCTATGATCCCTCATCTTGGCCTCCATAGGTACTTGTGCACACGTGGTGCACATACAGGCATACACACATACACACACAATTAGAACTCATGCAAGCATACACATACATGCGTAATAATATGAATCTTAAAATGACAGAGCTAGCCAGATATGGTGACCTGAGATGGTAAGGCAGGATGATTGCTCAGAATGTGAGCCCAGCCTGGGCTACACAGGGAAGAGGGAGGAAAAAGAGGGAGGAGAGAGAGAGGAGAAGAGGGAAGAGAGGGAGAGAAACAAAAGGAAAAGGAGGACTAGGGAGAAAAGAGAGAGTAGGAGAGGGAGAGGAGGAGGGAGAGGAGGAGGAGGGCCATGGTAGCATTCCTCCAGGCAATCTAACAAAATATTTAAGCGCTGCATTTTTCCAGACTAGTGTGTAAATATGTGAAGAAGTTCAAAAAACCGGGTCTTAGACAATTTAAGGAAATAACAAAAGTTCATCACTATCAAAATATTGTATTCTAACATTCAGAGTCAACTGCTCTACAAGATTATGATCTTTATGCTGCTGTAGGATGGACTGTGTTTTTGCTATGTCTGTGCACACATTTTCTTCATCTCATGATACATAAATACTCTTTCAAAATGCAGTCACAAAAACAAAATCTAAACATGAGCCCCTNAGTCTTGATTTTAATACAGTCAAACAATTGACAGGGGCACAAAGCATTAAATTTTATAACAAAGCAAATGTGCAATTAAAGCAAGTTAATTGACTTNTTCTCCTGCTTTGAATACTTGTCAGAAAAGGCTGTATGTTAACTGACTTTTACACATTCAGGTCCTTAAATGTAGGACAGTCTAAATGGTAGGTCACTAATAATTCACTGCTGAATGAAAAAAAAATGGAGCCTAAATGACATTTAATTGTGGCAAACCATTCTTAGCATTTCTGAACTTAATTGGAAAGTAAAATTGACAAAATTAAATTTGGATGGTGCATTGAGACCAACAGAAATAAAATAGCTTATCTAGCTTCACAAGGATGCCCTTATAAGTGAATTTAATTGCTTGTTTTATCTAATTAGAAAGCCTCTAAATAGCAAAAAGATTATTAAGTTTTCTTCATTCATCATACTTTAATATTGTCAAAGTACTATAAAATTACATGGTTTAAGTACTTTACCAACATATTTCTTTTTAAGATAAGTAATATTTTTTCATTAAATCATCCCTTGTAAAATTCTCTAATACTCTGAATTCATTTTTTACATATAAATCTTGTTACCTAGCTAATCTTGGAAGTAATGTACTGATAATACTTCTTCTCCATGTGGAAAGCAGAGAAGCCACTGATGTAGATGAATAAAAGGATAATTCAAATCTCTGTAAAGCNTNTAACTGCATAGGATATCATCCTAAAGCCTCAAACTGTCCTTTCCAGTGTCCCTTAGTTTTTTGTTCCAGGCAACAATTTCCACGATNTTTGCATGATTACTTGTTTTGGATACTTTTATTGTTGCTGTGAATAAATATCTGATAAAAAATAACTTAGGGAGTACAGATTTTTTTTTGTTTGTTTGTCACATAGTTCAGAAGAATTCAATCCATCATGGCAGTGAAGGCAAGAGTGGGGAAAACTAGTCGGGGGTACTCTGGAGGAAACATAGAAAGAAGAATGTAAGCTCATCCTTTCTCTTTTACCCCATTTCTTTTTTCTGTCTGAGGTCCCATCTCATGAGCTGGTATGTCAACATTCAGAGTGTGTCCTCTTTCCTCATCTAAGGCTCTTTGGAAACATCATCATTAAGGCACCCAGAGGTATATCTAACTAATGTCCTAGGTGTTGCTTATTTCATTCAATACCATTTGCCTCAGGCACACTCTGTAGATACTAGATATGATATGCAAGTGATACGACTATGGGAGTAATTTAAAATGAATAGTTGTTGTAAAGTCTAGTTAGCTGCTTGGACCATTTCCCTCACAAACCCAAGATTCCAGCTCTACAGTCTGGGTTATATATGATGGAGATTAAACAAACAAAAGACACCAGCAGAACATGATANGTATTTTNAAAACTATTTTGTTTGTAACNCCAATCTACTAAACAGTTTAATTGCTCAAATTTAAGTGTCCAAAATGATTTCTTATTATATTTGGCTTAAAGATGTAATTAAGATTCTGAAAAGAATTTAGGCAATCAATATGATAAAATGCAAAGAACTTATATGTGTGGAGAGTTCCTGCATNTATTCNAATCATGGCTATATCTTGGAGCTCATATGCCTGTAATTTGTTTAGTATTATAATGGACTACAATGGAATTCAATAGAAAGTCCTCAAAGACCTTTTTGTGCTTTTATTCCTTGTCATATGTCCTCACTTTGTGGTCTATGGTACCCACTATAGCCTCAAAATCATAATTCCTGTGTCTCAGTTTCTCATGTTNCTAGAACTATAAGCTTTTACCACTGTGCCCATATAACATTCAACTATAAATAACAAGAATATTTAAATTAATGATAGCAAAGCTTTACTTGTTTAATCTAAACAGCAAGAATTGGTAAATTATAAAGAGATTTAGTTGTAATACTAAAGTTTACATTTAGGCTACATTATAGGTAATGATTACGTCTGCTCACATATGTAAAAAAAACAGAGTAAATATATAAGTAATTTCATTGAATGACTATTCTAAGAAAATAATGAAGTGCAAATTCAATTTATGAAGAANCAAATCCTGCAAAAATCTAAGACACTGTGGACACATCAGTCTCTGATGGCTATTCTTCGTTGCCAATTTGACTATATCTGGAATGAACTACAATCCAGAAATGAAGGGGAACCTTTGAGGTAGGAAGACCAACACCTTGATCCACATCTTGAGGCAAAAAGACACACCTTTATTCTGGGCCATGCCATCTACTGGAAGCCTATAAAAGGACATGGAAGAGAAGGAAGCTCTTTGCCTGCTTGCTCTCATGTTGTCCTTTCATTCACTGGCATTAGAACCCACTTCTTCAGGATTCTAGCNTCTACTGAAAACCAGCTGAGACATTCTACTTCATGGACCAAGGAACTTCTGTATTCTTGGACTTTCCATTCATAGCCAGCCATTGTTGGATGAGTTGGATGACGGCCTGTACTTTATTTTATCAAATTCCCTATATATAATATTTTATATATACATATTTATTTATTAGAATATTTAGGGGATTTATAAGAATATATATATATATATATAGAGAGAGAGAGAGAGAGAGATAATTAGAATATATTCGTGTATATATAGTCATTGTATAAGTTTTGCTATGCTAGGAAACCCTGACTAATACAATGTTATAAACCTGATTTTAAAAGACTGTGAATATTTAGCTATTGCCAAAATCTTTGAATTACATTCTGTATGTTTTTTTATATTTTCATTTGTTCAAGTATAAAAGAAATCTTAAACATTGAGACAATGGTTGTCATTGAATAAGCAAAACAATTGATTAGAAAAAAATCTGTCAGGGAAAATCTACCACCTGATAAGACAGAAAGCACGAACATGATGCTGAAGGTTAGTACTCAGGAAGGCATCTACAAAGCAATGGGACTCAACCTCCAGAGATCCAGAGAAACATTCATTACTCACATACAACCAATAAAAGAACTTCACAGCAGTAAGTTATGTGTGGCCTGGTCAGAGTCTTACAGGAAGACTAGATGGAGACTAGNATAGTGGGTATCATAGCTAAGAAGCCTTTGTCAAGGGTTTAACACATTCTATGTCAAGCCAGCATCTTTCCTTGGGGAAGGAGAATTCCATGATCAGCTCAAGCATCTACATGAACAGACACTGCCCATCCTCAGCNGACAATTAGCCGATGCTGCTTGCTTTTTCAGTGAGGGCAGGCAAGGACACACAGGAAGCATGGCAGCTGGCGTTCCCTACAAAACAATATGAATTGAATTAACATAAAGAAATTAAATTCTATAANATTCTTGCAGCAAATGATTTTAAAATTGGTCATTAAAAAGTTAATAATCATGAAATTAATTGATGTTTAATAGCTTTAACTTATCATTTTTAGCGATATCATATTTAATTTTTCTAACTTTGCACTTTAGGGAGAATGGTCACATGTTTAANCATAATTAACTGGCTGAGTTATGACATATAAACATTGGTTAATTAAACTTCCTCATTATCNTTGACAGATGTATCTCAATAGTAATGATATAAAGGAATATTTTATTTGGGCTTTGATTTATGTAAATTGAGCTGAAAGTTTGATAGTGTACCAATTATTTTCCAGGTGTGACAGCAGGTNGAGCTTTGCTAAATTGAAGTTTAATTCTTTGTTGAAGAACTACCCATGTCAAACAATGAATGAGTCCAACTTACAATGACTAATGACTAATACAAACAATAGCCAAACAATATGTATGGTGAACATATACGGACAAACAGTGTTTGAGAGCTAAAACTAAAAGTACCCTTCTAAGAGTCATTGTGTCAGGATGTGTCATACATTGACAAGCAATTATGATGCTGTTTTATTCCAAAATCAGATTATATCTGTTTCTAAGAAAATACAAAGACCACTGAGAAAACAGTCTATGTTTCTAAAGGAGAACAGCATTGAAAACATCCCTAGATAGGTATTGTATCAGCCCCTAATAAGAGGAAACCGTAACCAAATACAAAAAGGAAAAAGGATGCTTCAGAGTACAGGCCCAATCTGAAAAAGCCCAAGACAGGAGGGAAGAAATGTTACATTCAGTGCATGACTACATCACGTAGCAGAGTTCACATCATAAAAGAGATAGATATATTTGTGATCTGACTTAAAGACTGTCCACAAAGTCAGGAAAACAACAAAACTCACATCAAAAAACCATTTCTACAATGGATCATTATCTTTTTCTACTTAATTGAAAAAATAATTTAAAGTATAGTTTAAANAAGAATCCACTTATAAAGGAAAGGGAATTATTCATGTTGTAAGTGATATTGAAGGTAGAACTTGGGTGGGACAATTAAACAGAGAGTTAATGGAGAAAGGGAGATGGATTAAAGACACAGCCTCCAGAAATGCCTGGTTGTTGAATAATCAGTCACATTGGGTGAAGAATGCACACAGCTAAGGATGATCAAAGATGTGACTAACAAGATGGTTAATTTAGGAAAAGGAAGAGATAGAACTTCAGAGAAAAACATCTCCCAAAGATTGCTTTTGCCTTTTTTGGCCATAATCAAATAAGTTTTGTTTCAACAGATGTAGGCCAACATGGTTTTAGCATGATCTCATGAAGGGAAACATTTTATTTTATTCATATTTGTCTTGCTTTGTTTTTTGTTTTTTAAACAGGGTTTCTCTGTGTAGCCCTTGCTGTCCTGGAAGTCACTCTGTATATCAGGCTGGCCTTGAACTCACAGAGATCTGCCTGCCTCTGTCTCCTTAGTGCTGGGACTAAAGGTGTGGGCCACCACTCCTGGGCAAAAGGAAACATTTTAAACACCACTGGCTTAAACTCTTGCATTTTGTCCTCTGCCAGCATCATAGCCTAGATGCTATCTATTCTGCAACCTGTATTGCAGAAACCAAATTTATGTGGAACTCAAGTCAGTTTAGCAAAAACACAACTCACCTACAACCCCAAGGAAACACAATCAACAAATGTGAGCTTGTAAGACAGAAATACCTAACAAGGAAGCTATATATATTCCAAAACTGTATACCTAANAAATAAACTTTGGAATTTCTTTCTGCAATTTAGGTTTTGAAAGTAAGCTTGTTTTGGACTTTAAGCCAATAAGGGACAGGAACAAGTGTGACTGCAGTGCTTCATAGACTTGGGCCTGTGTTCCTTGACTGACCTCTGCCAAACGTCAAATGAAGACTTTTGCAAATTTTATTTTCCACCACTATTCTTATCATCTTATAAAGATATCGGCATCTTGGTATTGTTTTATTAATTTAGAAGAATGATCTAACTCNGGGGTTAAGAGCATGTTTGCCTCCATTATGTTAGAGACAATAAGTGCTAAGATGTATAATCTCTATGACATACCAGTTTTCCCTTACTTTAGTCAGTTGCAGATTTCAGCATCCAGTTGATAATTTCCTGTGTGAGGTCATAGGATTAAACTGTTCCTATGTCTCTTTTTTAAGTATATTAACCTCTTTCTTTTATCAGTAACCTGAATTAGTTTTATCTTTTTACAACTTTTTGACCCTCTAAGATTAATGCAACTGTAAAAGAAGAAAGGACTCATGGGAAGATAACCTTGCCAAATATACAGTTCATGCAGTCATTGTGCAAATCACATCCTTATATTGTAAATACCCTGATTAACAGAAATTTCGACATGGCACATGGCTCATTTTTACTATAAAAGTCACAAATGTATCTGAATATATACTTATACCAAACACTTAAGGCATCAAAACGTGACAAAACAAAGACAGAATTCAATAGACATTAACATTTCAAGCAGCAAACAATATCTTCTTGATTTCTGTAATTTGTGTTTATCCAGTAAAGGAAACATAACAAGCATTAAATAAAAGATTGCATGCATTTCTTCACCAGGCCAGTGAAACAATGTGCATAGAGTTATAAACATAGGCTGTGGGAAACTATTGATGACTTAAGACAGAAGAACAGAAATCATATCTTAGAAAGACAAGAGAGGACTCTTTTTAATACAACATGAGCTACAGTCAGCTTTCAGAAGTAAAAAAAAAAATAGAAAATAAATTATCTGGAAGACTGTCCAATTCTTCAGCCTGTCTCTGATTTGAATATTCAATTAGTGATTGAGCATAAAGGCAAAAAAAAAACAAAACTAAACATCAAATTGCAAGAGCAGGAAGAAACAAATGAAGGTATAGGGATCATTTATTGTCATGATCTCTCCAATTAGACTGTCAGATACATTAGCTTCTCAGAGCAGGAGGATTTCAGCAGATACTAGTGGTCAGAGCAGAGATGCAAATCTTCTAGGAAGCTCTCAGGCTGGATCTTAGAGGAAATCACGTAAAGGGCATTTTCTCTTATAATTTCATCTAGAGCCTGTATAAGGAGCTTGAATATTTTATGGGTTCAAATGCTTTAGTAATTATAAAATAGCCCATTTCAAATGAATGGGAATGCATAATTATAATTTTAGAAACACACTTCATAATTATTTGGTCTCAGAGATGTAAGAAAATGGAAATAAAAACAAATAAATCAAGCCCAGCTATGAATACCAGAATGTAGGTTCCTTTCAACATCAAAGTCCAAACTTTGTAGTTCTTCACTTTGAAGGTGATGACTCACACAATTCTGTAGATAGAAAAAGCAGAAGGTGGCAAAAGTATAATGAATGTCTTAGTTGAAAGGTAAAATGTGGGATTTTACAAATTGCAGGTCCCTGGAACACTCAAAGTTATGACTCCTGAGAAATGAAGGAATAAAATTGATTCAATGTTTACTCCTCATTGTGTCATACATATTATTTTATCTAATCTCCTGGACAATTATTTTAAAAGGACACATTATTTTCAATTTTCAGATGGTGAAAGTAAAGATCCAAATGCCTAGAGCTATTATACAAGATTATACAACATGCCAAAGAACCCTCTTCTCCTTACCTGNGTCTTATTATTTCTCCTATGCGTCTTATGGGGAAGGTCAACAAGCCCTCTGGGTAGACATGTCTCCAATAGTCTTTGGAACTTCATAAGTCTGTATATTTTCTAAAGTAAACCATTTCCTCTTTTCATCATTTCTCCATTTTACAAAATGTAGATATTTCTAGCATTCTACCTCCAAAGTTAAATGAGAGATATGGAAATATTTTGTGAATTATAACGTATTATTTAAATGTGGGTATAAAGGAAATTGGTTCTTTTGTTTTATAGTAGCATAAATAAATATTTGTAGTTTAAATTGAATAGCTAAAAATTAGTTTAAATAATCTGCAACACACTTTAATGGGTATAAGTCAGGGGCAGAGGTAGAAAACAAAACTATTTATGACTTTGTAGGAAATATAAGAAGCTCAGGAGCAGAAAGACTGCTGAGATATTGTGTCTTCTGGACATTACAGGGATACTGTACTACTGGACTCTCAAAAGCTATNTCTACCTGTACAAGACCACACAAAGCAACATCCTTGCCCAGATGGGAAAGGGATCATAAGGCACCATCCCAGTTGTAGAGGTCTAGGCAGTGGGACCCAGCTGAAGGAGAAAAAGTTGGTGTTCTTCAGTCAGGAACCTCTTGGGGGCTTCCAGTGTCTCACAGCTCAGCTCTACACTCATGTGCATACAGGCATNACTAAATAGACACAGTAGGTTGTGTTGTGTGTGTGTGTATTTATGTATACTTATATATTTATATATGTATATATCTGTAAATATATATGTAAGTATATTCATACATGTATACATATATGTGTNTATATATAATTATAAAAAAGACATAAATCAGGAGTGGAACATTGAGGATATGAGACATAGGAGGATCTGAAGGGTGTTGAAAGGGCTAGATATAATCAAAATGCATTATACTCATATATGAAAAGATAAAAATAAATAAATTTGTAAAACATTTTATAAATACATAAGTTNGCTCTTTAAGTCATATCAATAAAGTAAACAATATCTTTTGAAATTACATATATTATGGCATGCTATTTTAAGAAAATAATTAAGTTTATATATTACCAAATTAACAGTGTTAGCTACTAACTATACTTAATGAGGTCATTCAAATAAATTTCGTATTTATAGTTAGGATATCAAATTAAAGTTTTACTGCTCTATTTGAGACACAGTTTGTCTAATGTAGCCAACATTGTAAAGCATCCTTCCAGAATAANAAAAGCTCATAATCGTTGTTATGGCAAGAATGGGTGAAGTTGAGGGCAGCAAACGTTTATAGTGAATGAATCCACACATTAATAATTTAGACTGACAGCAAGGAATTAGTCTTTGTTTTGCTATTTATAAGGACCAGAATTCTTAAAGAATTTATTTTATACCATAAGCAATTAATTATATATTAATGACTAGTTGCTAAGAAATGAAAGTATCATAAACCACAGAGATTAGAAATATCATTAAAATCCAGCATTCCAGAAGTTTTACAGTTCTTCTGATGATAGCTGATGTGAAAAGCATTTCTATATAAAACAGAAACTTCTAGGTAAAATGAATTGATGTGTGTTTAAATACATGGGTCTGAAAAGATTAGCAGTGATGTCTTAGGATTTCTATTGCTGTAATGAAACACCATGACTAAAGGGCAAGTTGGGGAGGAAAGGATGTATTAGGCTTAAACTTCTACATTGCTGTTCATCATTGAAGGAAGTCAGGACAAGAACTCAGAGAGGGCAGGATCCTGGAGGCAGGACCTGATGCAGAGGAAATAGANGTGTGTTGCTTTCTTCCCCTAGTTTGCTCAGTCTGTTTTCTTATAGACTCCAGGAACACCAGCCCAGATATGGTACCACCCACAATGGGCTGGGTCCTTCCACATTGATCATTAATTAACAAAATGCATTATAGCTGGAGCTCATGGAAGAATTTCTTCAACTGAGGCGCCTTCCTCTCTGATAACTCTAGATGTGTCAAATACACGCAAAAACAGCAAGTGCAAATGGTCAAGGAAGATAATGGAGTATGGGTGCATAAATGTTATTAAGTAATAATGTTTTGAGATACCCTCCCAGGATCACAGAACGTAAGTACTGACTGAGACTGTTTCATGTAAAGATTTGGGGTTTGTAAACTGTAGTTCAAATGGACTGTAGATTATAAAACACGTTGCTAATTTGAAAGTTAGTTAATACCTGGGAATAAGTATAAAAACCAATAGTTTCACCAGAGAAAACAGATTATAAGAGAATATCCCAAGGCTGTCTTCATGATGTTTAGGTTATAAAGAATAACNTAGGAGCAAATTGAAGCCTGTATTTATAGTGCTGTAGTAAGGGATTTATTTGAAGAGGAGCTAAGCTTGTAACACTCTGGAGAAACTAAAACCATGAGGGACAATTCCTCAAGAAAGAACAACTAATAATACAGCTTTAATGATACAAGTTGATCCCTCAGCCTTAGGAGGAAAGGGTGTGATATACAAATAAGTCAACAAGGCCCTCTCTGCACCAGCAGAGGGTTCGACACCCACGTATACACTGGCAGCACTAAGTGGACTCAGTGAGTTTAAAAAAATAAAGACTATGTGAATTTGGGAGGTAATACTGAGGTAGGGGATGGAGGAGGAAATGAAAAGGAGAGAATAGAGGATGAGAGTGTATTTGGTAATTAACTTTTTAAACAGAAATTAGAGAAAAACATTAAAAGTATCACTTTTGTTATAATTGTAAAAAATGATGAACGCACAAATAAAATTACTAATGCATATGGAAAAACATCTATTAGTTGAGTTAGCTAGAGCAATTAATTAGATAACTAATTCTACATTATCTAACTGTTACTAATCCAAACACAAATTCACTTTAAAACAAAGCAAATTAATTATGTTTTTGTGCCTAAACATATAAGGAAAAGTAAAAATGAAGACCACTAATATATTTGAAGAAGGAAGTGTCCCTAAAATTGAGCCAAATGGGAATGTTGGAAAGACTACATACAAGCACAACTTTTTCAAAACAATGATAGNGTTAACTCAAAAAGTAATGACACAATGATGTGGGAAACCCACAATGGAGATTGTGGGAGACATTGAAAAGTGAGAAAAACTCAAAGTCTACTTGAGGGATTCTGTGAATAAATATCCATGAATGAAGAGGGTGGATTAGTGAAAGCTAGCACAATGAATATGCCCTTGGCAAGCAGGTGTTGGATATTAATCGTCAGTGAAGGATTGTTGAAATGAGGCAGATCTGAGAGGTGATTAATCTTGAGAACAAAGCCTTCTGTAATCATAATTTTTGTTGTGAGAGCTGCTGAGTTATTTTAAAGAAAAGTCAGTTTCCCTCACTCTTGATCCTCCATGAATTTTCTTCCCATTTAGCCTTCTTGCACCAGATATAGTAAGAATGCTCTCATCACATGTGGGTACTTAGACAGTGGTCTGTACAGATTCTCACACTGTGAGCAATAAATCTTCCCTTCTGTATCACCCAGGTGCCAGTGTTCTGTTTTAGGAACACAATAAGGCTTTTGGTGGTCCACTTCTTAGATTCCTAAACTCTAAAAAACATGAAGCAGAATAAAGGAAAAACAAATTCACAGTTAGTTATTTAAACACTAAGTCGTGGTCAGTGACTCTGAAGGTCTAAAATACACAGTTCCAGAGAGACAAAGACCCTTCCATAAATGGAGAGAAGCAAATGACAACAAACTATTCAAGAGCAACAATGAGAGCCAGAAGAAAGTGACATAGAATGTAAAAAGAGAAAACTATATTATATTTCAAATATTTTTAAATATTTTCTGACAATTTCATATACACACATCTGCATGGAACTAACAAAAATTAAATTTAGATGAGCAATATATAGGCAGTTGCAATGTTAATTTAAGTATATTAAGTGTGCATGTTAAAATATTATTGATAAACAGTTATTTCTTTATTGCAAGATATCCATTTTCTTCTCAGACAAGGCCCTTTTGATATTTATGTAGCCATACAAATGTCATAATTAGAGTATATTCAAACTATCACTTTATCACCCATGGCCATATTGGAGGTTTTAGCTAGGAAGAATGAACTAAAAGGTAAAATAGTTTTGTGTATGTATAGCTGAAGCCTCCAATATGGCCATGGGTGGAAGCTGACAGAAAGGTACTATGTGCATAGAAAAAGTGATAGTTTGTCAGTTATTCTAGAAATGGCTTTGCTTTCCAGAAAATAAGGCT
>LZPO01087734.1:2705-23079 GCA_001675575.1 Neotoma lepida | reverse complement strand
GAGAGAGAGAGAGAGAGAGAGAGAGAGAGAGAGAGAGAGAAAGAGAGAGAGAGTCTGTTTTAATATAAGGTATGCTTAATGAGAAACATTGGGATTTATTAGTTTGTTAATTCTGTAGTTGTCATTGCATGCTAGAGAGTAGTTGTCAGCGATGTACTGTTAGATATAAGAAAACCAAGTACCTGGGAATTAAGTCTTAGGTGTGTTGAATAATTGGTGCCAGTATTCTGAACTATGAAGCCTATGCTCAATAAAAACAGCAAGCACTCCGTGTGCATAGAATACAGACATTTTCTCTAGTGGCATGGGCCCTAAAAGAACCAAGAGTTTTACAAATTAACATATACAGATAACAGAATAGAATAATATTCTACCCACTTTGTTACCAGATTTAGTCACATTTGTATCACACCAGGTAATATTTTATCAAGAAGAATAGAACAAAACTTAGGCACAAACACCTTCATACAGAGGAGAAGCAGGATTCTATTGTTATTTTTTACAAAAAAAAAATTAAATTTCTTATGGCAGATAGTGGTGATACACGCCTTTAATTCCAGACCTTAGGAGGCCATGGCAGAAGGATTGAGTTTGAGGCCAGCCTAGTCTGCAGGGTGAGTTCCAGGACAGCCAGGGCTACACAGAGAAACCCTGTCTTAAAAACACAAAATAAATAAATTAATTAATAATAGTAATATGTGAAGCTATAGATTTTAATGCCAAGATATTGAAAAGAAAAATACATGTGGATTTCACACAACTAATGTTGATATAATTGAAGTACAGATCCAAACACAAGCCNCAAAATCTTCAGATTAGTCAGTGTAATAATAATAATAATGATCATCATCATCNTCTTCTTCTCTTTTTCAGTCTCCAGAATTAGTATTAAACTTAGCAAGTTCCTAAGTACATGAAGGATGATATTTTTAACCTTGCTTACACCAGTGTTCAGGCTTGCATGGGTATCATTTTTTTAATATATTCTCTCCTGTAGCTGGAAAGATGGCTTTGTGGTTTAGAGTTCCTGAAGACCCTGGTTTGACTTCCAGAACAAGGAGTGGAGCTCACANTCTTCTGTAACTTTAGTTCCAGGGGATTCAATGCCCCTTCCTGACCTCCTAGTGGGTGTGGATTGGACATTACAACCCACTCACACTACAGGTCAATTCTGTCAATAGTCTGAAATTGCAGTCCCTCTTCCATTGCTTCTCTGTCCTCTGGTGTGGGATCACTCAGGCATAACAGGCCTGAGGGCCCCTAGGCCCAAATCAGTAATAAGATACTTCCTGAGAGCCAACCTGGGTCTGCCTAAGGGCCTTAGCAACAGCAGCTGAGATATGATCTGAGATGACCTGGACCAATGAGAGGCAGCCATGTCATATCAACAGACGCATATTCACTAGACACCCCCCTCCTGGGGCGGAGGTTGGGGTAGTGGGGTGGAGGGCATATAAGGCTTGCCTCTTCCTCAATAAACTGAGCTCGTTGTTTTGACATCCTTCCAGAGTCTGTGTCTTTGACTGCGCCTACTCTCCCCTTCCCCCAAAGGGAACAGCACAGGACCCTGCCACACCCTGGAAGTCAAATTCAGTAAAGAAACATTGAAGACAAATGTGCTGATATATTGTATATCAAATAAAGCTTGTCGGAGGAGCAGAGGACAGAACAAGCCACTAGATTAAACATAGAAGTCAGGTGGTGGTGGCACACACTTTTAATCCTAGCACTCAGGAGACAGAGTGAGTTCAAAGTCACCGTGGACTATATGAGATTGATTCAGTCTAGGAGAAATAGAGCCAGGCAGTGGTGACACACCCTTTAATTCCAGCACTTGAGATCTCTTGCCTTTCCTACCAGTATTTGGGAAGTACACATGCCATTAATCCCAGCACTAGGAAGGAAGTGATATGGCTGGGCAGGGAAAGGCATACAAGGTATGAGGAGAGAGAAACTAAAGCTTTTTCTGCTGAGGATTCAGAGGCTTTCAAGCAGAGGATTCATGGAGATAGGATCTTGCCTTCCATTCGTGCTGAGGATTCGGTAGTGGTGAGAAATTTCTCTAGTGGCTTGTTCCTTTGTTTCTCTGATCTTTCAGCATTTCCCCTAACAGCGGGTTCCAGGTTATTATTATAATACCATTTAAGATTTGTTCAACAGACAAATTTTGGTTTACTATTTGGAAACTCATTTCCATTTTCACATGGTATATACCAGAGATGTGGGGATGCAGATGAATAAAAAATGTGGGGACGAAGATGGATAAGGCATTGTCATTTTGCTGTCAGGTTGGCTCTTCTGGCTTCTAATGCTGATGATAAGATATCTTGTCAACTTATTATCNACAGTTTTTATTATCACAAAGTGATTCTGAGTTGTCTAGAGTACCAGCAAGCTGAACTTAAACATTTAATATAATTCTGTGTTACACAGCTCTGGGGGACAGAAACAGGTTTCACACAATCAACTGTGAAGTTGGGGGTTTTGGCCCATTCCATCTGCCAGGTATAATTATTACAGAATTTCAGTGCAATTAACCAAGAGCACTGCTGCTTCCATGAGATTCCATAGCCATTTGATGGAATCAAATCCAGGCTTCCATTTAATGTATGAATCTCTTTGAAAATTTAACCCAAGTGTGTTTACATTAGAATTGGAATCTTTTGTTCAGATGCTTAAGTGGAGTATTCCCTGCTAAGTCAGCATCCGTCACTAACTGCAGTGGGATCATAATTTGATATCCACTTTGTCAATCACTTTGTAATTGCAAATATCAGCATGAGGACTTCTCATGCTCAGTAGTATTTGGCCAGAGATATTTAATACTTATACTAATGGTAGTGTATCATACAAGGATAAAAGCAACTTGTGTACATGCTTCTATTGCACGGTACTATGCCAAAACAATGTCCCAATAACAATATTACTANGGCATATTGTGAAGGTTCTAAATATGCAAATTTACAAATAGTACTTAACATTTTTCCAGTTATGAAGGTCTATATGATTGTTCTCAAGTCCCATCTTGAAATCCACAATTTGTAGATTAGAGTTAAATGTCATTCCATTCAATTTTATAGAAAACCATACAAAGTATATGTATCTTCTTCCTGCATGATGCTTTCTATAATATCTAAATGAATGGAAATAGTTAATACGTCATAAAAGTGAAATAGCTTTTACATTGTATTAGGTAGGGAACAATGACATAGTCTTATATGTTTAGTACAGATACAAATATTTTTTCTAAATATGTGTAATCTATGTTTGGCTGAATCTGCAAATATAGAATCTGAAAAAACAATGGTCAATTCTTCTTCAAAATTAAAATACACCAAAATTATTGCAGGACTGNCAATTCTCATCAGTAAAGATCTGAATCCAATGTTGACATCTAAAATCTTAAAAAGGTGTGAACCTGTTTGGATTTAAAAAACCACCGAAAAAGGGGAGAATAAATTGAGAAAATAGCCAATATTTATCAAAACAAATATTTTTTGAACCACAAACCTTCACTGTGAAATTCTATATAGACTTTTTTATACAATATAGCATTTTATACAATATGGTATTCTGACACAACTAGTATAGAGATCCATGATACAGATTAAAGGGAATTGAGATTGGAGAGCAAAAAACACTGACAAAAGTGCATTGCTTTTTATAGAATCATAGGTAAGAACTGCTACCCTGAGCCAGACTACTGGATCCACAAAGCCATAAGCAATTTCATGCTATCTTCTCAAAACTCTGGGGACTGCGTGTGGATTAGCATGAGACAGACAATCTTGTGAGACAAATTCTTAGTAAAGTTCATAAATATTTGCAGGAGTTATTTCCAAGAATACTCTCATTCTCAAATTCTCACAGTTGAAAACCAGAGACGATATGTTTCTGGATAGCGGAAATNTAAGCACTTAGAGATAAGACAAAAGCATGCTTTGTTACAGTGCATATTCCAGAGTGAAGGATCTCACCAGAGCTGTGGCATAAATGGAAGGCATGGACTTTCCAACCAGTGTCCTCTAAGTTTTCTGTGTCACTTAATGGATGAAAAACAAAACAAACAGAAAAACTTGATTAATCAAAAGTTTATGAAAGATTCTCCTCTCCCATGTTTTACCACTACAAAATCATGTCTGTATATCATGGGGTTACAGCTATGCCAGGTGCAAGTAACAAAATCTATTTAAGAAGAAGCTCTTCAGGAAGTCCCAAAGCAACAGAAGGGGTAAAAAGCAATGGTAAAACACAGACAAAAAAGAAACAAAAGTCAGTAGAGAAACTTAAGATCTCTGTAACATACAACTTATCTTACAGTTTCAAATGATTTCTGCTGATGAAAACTTGTAGGGAACTTCCATATAGAAAAATCATCTGAGAACAAAGAGAATTCTATTTGTTTTCAGCCTGTGTCTTACCATTTCATTGTCTTATTGCTCTAAGTCTTCTAGTATACTGTTGGATAGAAGCTATGAAGGTTATAGNACTTTTCTTATTTCTGGTCATGGGGGAAGAGTTCAGCTGCTTATTAAATTGGATGAAAGTTCTAAGATAATTTTAATGTTCTTGATCTAGCTGTGGAAGTATCTTCTATCCTAAGATTCTGTAGTGGGTAGGGACTGAATTTGTCTATGATTTTTGTCTTGTATGAACTAATGTGACTATGTGGACATTCTTCTTAATGTGATGAAGTAGTATTGATTTTTTAAAACAATTCCTACTTGACTATGGCATAAAATTCTCTTTGTATATTGGCATGCTTTCAGTGTTTTAAAAACACGATCATGAAATAATGATTAAGTTGTAAATATGTAGAATGAAGTCCCAGTGTCATTNTTTTTCATATACTGAATAATTACTCATGCTGTTACATATGATATTTTGGAAATGTACAATTAAACAAGCTTGTGGTCAATAGAAAAGTGTGGTCAAAATTTTCCTCCTCATTAACAACATGAATCAGACATTCGTTTCCTTGGCCTTAAGTAAAAGGTGAATGAAATTTCAACTGCTAAAGGATTCAAAACATATAAGGAAGAAAACTATAAGAAGAAAAGTTTTCATATCAAAAATATCCTAGCATAAGAAAATAATACTTTTAAAAAAGACCATGATGATAAAAAGATATTTTAAAATATCTTTATTTATCTAGTACATCAGGATATCATTCAATATAAAATTTAAAAATATTATTCATTACAGAGTATTATATATCTTTAATGTTTATTAATTATAAAGCATATGAAAATCCAGAGTTTAATGATACTGAAGGGGGATCTAGAAGGAATTTAATTTTATGACATTAATATATAAACAGCAAGTCAATTTTTTCTTGAAACCAATATGAGCTATTGCCATAATACATTAGTGAAAAAGTAAGTTAAATGGCTACAATAATTTGACCACATGTTCCAAAAAATAGTGGTCTATTTCTCTTTCTCTTGAGTCTAGGCTGAACCCACAACCTTCCTTATCATGATGATACACAGCTGTGCCATTGTCCAGTGGGTGAATAGATAGCTGTGCTGTAGTTGGATTTTCCTATGTCCCTCCCAGGCCCGCAGCAGCTCAGACCCAAATAAACACACAAAGGCTTATATTATTTACAAACTTATGGCCTAATGGCTCAGGCTCCTCATTAGCTAGCTCTTACATCTTAAATTAACCCATTTCTATAAATCTATGTTTAGCCATATGGCTTGGTACCTTTTCTCAGTTCTGCCTTGTCATCTTGCTTCGTCTGCGTCTGGCTGGTGACTCCTGACTCAGCCCTTCCTCTTCCCAGAATTCTCATCTGCTTGCCTTGCTTATACTTCCTGCCTGGCTACTGGTCAATCAATGTTTTATTAAACCAATGTACAGAGCATTATCTCACAGCACTGTGCCACTGTCCAGTGGATGAATACACAGGTGTGCCTCTTCCATTGGGTGAATACACAGCTGTGTCACTGTCCAGTGTGTGAATACACAGCTGTGCCACTGCCCAGTGGATGAATACACCGATGTAGCACTGTCTAGTGGGTGAATACACAGGTGTACCACTGTCTAGTGGGTGAATACACAGGTGTACCACTGTCCAGTGGGTAAATACACAGGTGTGCCACAATCTAGTGGGTGAATACAATGCTGTGCCAATTTCATCTGGTCAATACCCACCCACCCACCCTACAGACACATATACAAGCTCATAAGTGGAAATAAATATATTGTGATTTAGAACCTAACCTTAAGTTCCAGGCTGGTTATCAATGCAGAAGGAAAAGCAGAAACAGGGGGAATAAAACTTCAGTTTGATTTTAAGTGGATAGTGACTCTGGACTTATACTGTTTTTGATCCTTGGTCAGATAGCAGCTCCCTGACCTTTGACAACTCACAATTCACCCTTTGTCCCCGAGTCTCGATTTCTATAGAAATGCCTCCATAGAGTTTTGTGGGAATTGAGGAGTGCCTGCTATTCTCTTCCTCAGTGAGTGAGCCGAGGAAATGGTTCCATGAATGGGGCTGTTGTGGTGTTGCTCTTGAGAAAGTTGTTAAACTGCTCTGTATTTATATTACATGTAGTTTTAGTCTACAGAGGGCATGGAGTATTCGACAGGAAATGGAGGAGAACAAAAAGCATAAGATTAGAGCTAGCCCAAAGCCAATAAATACATTTTAAATGATACTATTTATGTATTAGTAATAGTTTTAGACAATAATATAGTGTTGAAATTAATAATAGTTTGACCTATTTTTTAACGAATTATTTTCTTACACTAACTACTTTACCTTCTGCCTATTTTTCAGAAATGTTCAAATTAATATACTTATCATTATGTTCTTCTGAAGCTAAAATATCTAAAAGTAGCTGTCTATACTTGAAAGTGAGAGTTGAATTGATATTGCTTTTTGCATAATAAGAAATATTGATTAATCTATTTACCATAAAACTGAACTAGTGTCATCTACAAAATATGCCATAAATCAGAAGTCATAGATGTGTCTCAATCATATTTCATTACATGCCTCATTTTGTTCTTCATTTCTCAACTTAGATTTCAGATTCTGACAAGAATTCTCATTTGTACCAGACAGCCTTATAGATCCTTCCCCACTTAATTACGTGTTACAAATTTCCTGATGGTATTCTCAAGTCAGCTCTCAATTTGACTTCTTATTTCCAATGGCTTTTCTATGCCCTTAAGGGAAAATTAACTCTGGATTGATAGTTATCGTTAGTATCTATTTATGTTATCCAAACAATAAGTATTTTTATCTTTATGCTTGGCCAATTGCATATTCTAAACCACCAATTTCAGTTGCCAGAAGTCAAACTCTTAATTTCCTCAGCATTGACTCTTCCTATCCCAGCAGGCTATGTTGCCTCTCTCAAGCTTCCATCACAGCCTCACTTTGTTTAATATAGAAGCACAGTCATTCTGACATAGGGCTCGGAAAATCCCGGATACTGCTTCTTACTACTGTGTACAGAAAGTGCACTGGGCATCACCCTGGATCTTATTTATCCTGGAGATGAGAGGCTTCTTACTCTTGATGAGTTACTCTTTGTAAGCATAAGGTAAACCTGTCCTCAACACTTAATGGCAAAGAGGGAAAGGAAAGGAATCAGGAAAAATTGTACACCTGAAAACAAATACACATCTTGAAATTACTTATCTGTTCACAGAGTTGAGATTTTAATCATTTTATTTATTTTATTCATACACACACACACACACACACACACACATATCTGCTTAAGAAACATTGGTTAAGTTTGTTTTAATTCCTTAATATAAGTTGGACTAATCAGAAACATCTTAACAGATATGAACTCTGACTTCATAGTCTGATTTAATATGTGAATAAACAGGAAAAAAATGACAGTAAAATGTCACAGAACTTGACCCAATATCTTTCTACGATCAAACAAATTTTCCTGACAATATCAGAACTATGACAAAACCCTACCTAGAAGATAAAAATACAGGGAAGAGAGATGGCCAATCACAGGAGCAAATGGAGATGTAATGAGAAAATGAAAGCACTTAGAGTGACAGTTACTGCTGGGACTTTGCAGAATCAAACAATTCCTCTGGCTTTTCTTTCAGACAGAAACCCTTCTTCAAAACAGTTCTTGAGTGCACACTCCCTTACAATCTACCTCCCAGGAACCTTTCTAAAAACTGTTTCCTTTAAGATAACTATAATTGGTGTATATCATGATAACTAGGAAGCCAAACACACTCTTATCTACCTCTGTTGCTTGACTGAATTTGAATACGACTCCTAAACCTTTTCCTATGTCATTTCTTCGTAAATTTCAGTTTTTCAAGGACCCTATCTTCCTGTAAGACATTTTATCTGAGCACTTAGGTATCTGACCTGTTTATTGATTTTCCCCCACCCCCTAGTGATACCAAACCACCTCTCCTACCTCCAGCAAACAAAACAAAACTTGCTAGACTGGTCTACATAGACCTCTCCTAACCTTCAGTGTTTCCTCTTTCTAATTCTCCATTCCTTTATTACTTTCTGGTCACTAAACTACGTAAGTTAATTAACATATAAGGAGGAAAGGTTTCTTTAGCTGCTTAAGACCAGGCAGGTTTGGTGCTTTCAGACTCAGGTGAAATATTAGATAGTGATTGAGTGAGTGGATGTTGAAGCAAACTTCACAACCCATGAGCTAAGAAATAAAATGAGCAAAAAGGAAAAGGACTGCTCTCAAAATCTCATTTAGTAGCACATCACAAAAGATCAAGAAACCCAAACTATCTCCTACCAGCTAAAGTTTATACTACTTCCCAACAGTGTCATTTTTGGACCAAGAATTTTAAACATGAACCATTGGGAATACTCATTCAAATAAACATAGCTTCATTTTCTGTCACCATGACAAAATGCCCCTACAGAAGCAAAGTAAGAGAGAAAATGGTGATTTTAGCTCACAGTTCCAGATTATTGGGAAGTCAAAGTGGCAGAGACTTAAAAGACCTTATCATGTCACCTACATAGTCAAAAGCAGAGAATAATGAAATAATACATTCTAGCACTCAACTGTATTTCTCATTTTTATCCAGGCTAGGACTCTATAAAATAATCTAGAACAGGTCATAACAAGTAGAAACACACACATGAGCAAACACAGAAATCTCATAAAATCACAAAACTGGAAACCACAACATATATACAAAAGGAACCGTAAGGTTAAAAAAAAAAACTGCCCAAAGCATTATAAGACAAAACAAACAAACAAACAAAAATCCCCCAAACCCGAAAATACTCCCCAAACATATCATTGAGTTCCATTTGTGTTGGTCATCTACTGCTGGGCATGGGGCCTGCTCTTAAGTCTGGTTTGTATACCCAGTGAGATGTCCTTGGAGAAAACTAATTTTTCTTTTGTGGGTAGTTATCAACTGTGCATAGCTTCTGAGTTAGGAGTGGGAGCTCCTATCCACTGCCCCTCTCAGCACTGGGACCACAACTGGCTTAGACCTGTGCAAGCCCTGTGTATGCCGCCCCAACTCTGTGAGTTTATGGGTAAGTCAGATCTGTTGTATCTAGAAAGCTTTGTTTTCCTGATGTCCTCTATCCCCACTGGATCTTCCATCTTTCTGCATCCTTTTCTGCAGAATTCCCTGAGCCTTTATGAGAGGAATGTAATGGAGCCAAGCCATTTAGCATTGAGTGTTCCAAGGTCTCTCATTCTCTGTACATTGTCTAGTCATGGGTCTCTGTATTTGTTCCCACCTACTGCATGAGGAAGCTTCTCTGATGATGTCTGAGCAAGACACTAATCTATGAGTGTAGCAAAATGTTATTAGGAACCATATTATTGTTATGTTCCTTTAGCAGAACAGTAGTATTTGGTTTTCCTCTAGGCCCCTGGCCTATCTGGTCGCAGGTTCTTGGCACTGGAGCTTGTTAGACAAGGGGTACATACAATGGTGTGGGCCTTAAATTCCAATCAGATATGCTTGGTTTTTCCCACAGTTTTGTGCTACAATTTCAAGGGTATGTCATGCAAGGTAGTCACCATTGTAGACCATTGGATTTGTAGCTAGGTTGATGCTTATCTTTCTTTTCTGGTAGCGTGCAGAGCTCCTTCCAGGTCTACCAACACTGATGTTGGTAAACGTTAGCTAGCTCTACTTCTTCATGTTCAATGAGTTGTGCAAGTGTTATCTTCAGCAATAGAGCCTTACCATCAGGTTTGGAGAGCAACCAATAGCTTTGGCAATGTCTGGTTTGTTTGGGATTCCTTTGGCCAACAACTCTATTAGAAGTAACCAATTCCGGGCACTAGAACTTTCATTTGGTGGCAAGATATGTCTAGTTGTGGTTTTCTCTCCCCCATTATTAGATTATCCCATTTAGATTTATTTCATATATGGATACATTTTAAGAAGCTTCTACTGTACTAGGTATCCATATGGCCCCTCAAATGGCCCATAGTTTTAGCTGTCCCTTCCCATATTCCCTCCTTTGTCCCCTTCTTTACTCCCCATCTCCATTGAGCCTTCTGTTCCCATTCCTACCTCACCACACACACACACACACACACACACACACACACACACACACATATCTCCGTTGAATCCATAACTGTCTATTCTATTTCCCTTTCCTAAGGAGATCCTTCGACCTCCTTACTTTTTACTTAACCTCCAATGAGCAGCTTACAGCCTGCTTATCGAAGACTTAATAACTAATATCTACATGTAAGTGAACAGATAGAATATCTGTCTTTTGGGGTATGGGTTATCTCAACTGGGATGATTTTATCCTAGTTCCATTCACTTACCTGTGAATTTCATGTTTTTTTTTTAACAGTGGAGTAATATTCCATTATGTATGTGTACTACAAAAAATGTCTTCTTTCAGCATATGATCATTTTATATACAGAGGTTTAAGTTTAGGAATAGGTGTAGATTCTGGAGTATGTCTTACAGATAGCTAATAATAAATTTCCATAAAATTCAATGCATGAAATATTTCCATAAAATTCAATGCATGAAATATTTCCATATTTTTATTGATAATACAATGTGAAACTGTTGTTATGTGAGTTGGACATGTCTGTAGTGTCTAAAAGAATTGCTTACTAATCAGTACTCTATTATATGAGAGTAATACATTTTTAAGGGGCAATGTAAATATTTTTCAGAACATTATTGCAATGGAAATGCAATGGATATTAAGATTTAATTCAGGGTGCTTTAATTAGTTTTAAAATGAGAACAAGTTTATATTTACTAATGTGGCAGAACTGAGAAACAATCAGCAGTCAATAAGATCCATTATAAAAATGCATAATTTAAAAACAATAACAAATTTTATTCAATCACATTTAGTAATGTATCAGCTGTGATTACTGCTTTCATTTATTCATATCTGGCTGCAAAACATAAATCCACTTAAGGTCAAGAAGGCCTTTTCTTTCTTTTGATCTTTTGGCCATTGTCATTGTATGAATCCTATAGATCCATTGGTATGGGAAGTTTTTACATCTTCTAATGTCTCCTTTAATTTCAACCTTCTATGTCTTAAATTTTTTATTATACAAGTTCTTCAGTGGCTTGGTTAGAGTTTCCTCGATATATATATATATATTACATTTTTATATTATATATAGTTTTGAGGCTATTGTGGAAGGCATTGTTTCCCTGCTTTAGGAAGGTACAGACTTTTCCTGTATTAATTTTGAATCCTGCTACTTTGCAGGAAGTGTCTACCAGCTTACATGGTCTTTTTTTTTTATATAGGCTCTTTAGGGCCTTTTATATTTAAAAAAAATCTGTACTATCTGTGTACTGGCTGGTTTTGTGTGTCAACTTGACACAAGCTAGAATCATTAGGGATGAAGGAGCCTCAGTTGAGGAAATGCTGCCATGAGACCCAGCTGTAAGACATTTTCCTAATTAGTGATGAAAGGGGGAGGCTCAGCCCATTGTGGGTGGTGCCACTCTGGGCTGCTGGCCTTGGTTTCTATAAGGTGGACTGAGGAAACCAGGGGAAACAAGTCAGTAAGCAGTACGTACCCCTCCATGGCCTCTGCATCAGCTCCTATCTCCAAGTTCTAGGCTGCTTGAGTTCCTGTCCTAACTTCCTTCAGTGATGAGCAGCAATACTGAAGTGTAAGCCAAATAAACCCTTTTTGTTTCTGGTATTTTGTTTTAGCACTAGAAACCTGAACTAAGACAATCTGCAAACAAAGACTTTGCCTTCTTCCTTTCCAGTTAGCACTCCCTTGAACCACTTCAATTGTCTTACTACTCTGGCTAAGTCAAAAACATACTATATCTAATAGTATGGAGTTCTGCATCAATATTCTGAGTTATTTTATAATTGTTTTCAATATGGAAATGACCAGCACTTCTTTATTCTTAAATTAGAATACTCTATTGAACACATGATTGGAAATTTAATTTAAACCNCAAGGGAATCATTTAACATTTGAATAATTACAAGCATGTTAAGTAGTCCATAGATCCTATCCAGTAACTGAATTCTTCCTGTCCAATGTGTGTGTTCAGAGAGCTTGAATATGAATAACAAGGGCACTGCTCATCAATGAGCTACTTAGGAAGTATACTGAAAGAAAACATTGACTAACAGGACCTGTGGTCACTACAAATGTTAATGAAATTTAAAATGATTCCAGGACTTCAGCAGCACTGCCAATAAGGACAATAAGTCAAAATGATATTTAAATGTACTGCGAATCAATGAAAGACACCAAGAAGAAAAGTCCATTCACATTTAAAAGACAATAGTCTACGTCTTTATAGACTAAAAGACTATAGGCATAACATTCATATTACCAAGGTATTTTTTAACATTATCTACCTCTCTTGGAAAAACATTAGAGTGTCTTAATGGAGCTCTCAGAATCTGAACGTCTCTATAAAGTTAAAAGTGAGCATTCTCCTTTTCTTTATATCTCCAACCACATATTTAATCAAAATAATGTAACTGATGGATGTCCTCCACAGAAGTACCTAGAGGTGATGGACCACACCCAAGTTACTCTGAAGTGACATAATAAATGAAGAAATAAGAGAGAAAGAAAGAGACAGAGACAGAATAACATTATTTCAGAAGGACTAAGTCTTGGATTTTTTNAAAAAGTTTGAGTATTGTTAAAATGTCAGAATTATTTAAACTGTTTGATGCTCAAACACACAACCTAATGTCTTGGTCCTTCCAAGCATAATAATTGAACTTACAGACTCTCTTGGATCTGAATTTAATTACTAATTTTATCCAATTCAGCATCTAAATTAAAACAAGCCCTGATTCTGATTACATACTGATGCAAATTAGTTTGCCACCATTATGGGAAAATATGTGCTAATCTATAGGCACAGGCTGACATATTAAACACACTACTTTAATGAGTTTCGTGTGAAATAGTCAATAAACAGTTAATATTATGACAAGAAGGATTTCTGCCATGCTTTCTCAAATTTCCACATACATATCTCTGAAAAAAGAAAGACACAACATGAAAATTTACTTTCAAAATAAGTACATTTCCACAATATGATGAGTAATTATATTAATTATAATGCCTAAGAATATCTAACATTAAAAAATTCATTTTAGAAGAAGGCTGTTGGTTAATTCAAATTATTCAGTAGCTCTCTTCTTGATGAAGTTAGAAGTCAGAAGTTTTCACTCCTGGGATTTATATCACCAGAGAAACTGCAGATTTTTAAATGGAAACAAATAAAGGTATCTCAAACGTGAGGAGAAATTAATTTTTTTTTAGAATCGAGATATTCACACTACCAATGTATAGTACAATAGTTAAATGTAAGTATATTGGGAAAAAAGCCCCAATTATATAAAGTAAGTGGATATTTTAATAAGCACTGTTCTAAGTTTTCTGAATGTAATATGTGTTGAAAATTCTGTCACCAGTGGAATGTTTTCACTCAGAATGGTTGAGTGGTCTTTCTTCAAATAATAGTAAATACAGTTCACATGCTTGTCAGGATGTTAGAAGACAGATGGTTGACAATATTAATAGAGTAGAAAATTCATGATCACAGAAGCTTCCCTGTAAAGGATGCAAACCTTCTGAATTGCTTGTCAACCTTGACCTGGACCTGAACACAATCCAGGATGAAGCCAGTGACAAAAATTAAGCATGAGTGCAGAAGTAGAAAAGTCTCAGAATTTCAGTAATATTCAACATCATATAGATTTGGTAATCGAAAGCGCTGGTACTGAGTAGAAGAGATACAGGAGGTCACCAGTGCTATGGCCACGTAAGAGTGAAAAGCATATTTATATCAAGGTCAGAGAGAGATTTCCAACACATCCCCAAGTTAAACACATGTACAAACACAATTAGAGCTAATTGCCACCTGAAAATAATTGTTCTTAGAAGAGATGCCCAATAATGAGTTCGGGGAGAGTAAAGCAATGGAATTCGTAATTAGAAATTTTAACTTATTTTCTAAGCTGAAACTTTAATTCTCAATTTCAGAAACTAGGAAATGAATAAGGATAATTGATGAAGGATATAGTCAAACAAGGAGAACCTTCTATTCCTCTCAACAATACTATATTTAGTTTATTTTATGCTATCTATACATAGAAATAGAAACATAAAAGTGAAATAAATATCTCTAGGGTACTGAGCCTAACCTAGTATCCATGACTTAGTCCATATGCTATTGTACAATATCAGTTAATGCCAAAGACATTGCAGTTGATTCAAATACATTATTGTGTGTATTTCTGTATGTTGGATTACTATTTATTTCAGTACTGGGAAATGAGACAGTTTATGAACAATTCTACACTGAAAATATAGTTATTATTCCTCTCAGTGCCTTACTAAAGAACAAGCATTGATATTCACAGAACATCCCTAGTTTATTAAGAACTTGTTTAGTATATTAAAGCCCTTAGAGAAGGGTATCAATATTTTATCTGTGGTCTTTAGTCCTTGAATTCTATAATTCAAATAATAAAGAACAGGAAAGCTTATATTCTTTTTTCAAAAAAGAATTTAGATACAGCAAGTGTAATGCTACTTAAAATACTTTAATCATACTTCTTAGCTCCCTAGATGAAACATTTATAGAGGTCTTACTATATGAGGGTCATATAGTAAGTACCATATTCTTGGTACTGGAACCTTCTTATATTAAGGTTGTAATATTTAGAATTGGAGAAATGAGTGCATCTCTGTAGGTTTTCATTGGGCTGGTGAATGGGGTTCTGTAGGGAGTAGAGAAATCACTGAGTACATGAAGTTCTGAGTGAATGGGCATTGTTGACACTGGTTTTACCATGCCAGGACTCCAATGCCTCAGTCCTAACAGACTGTCAAACCCTTACCGTGGTACAGCTCAAAAAGAATGGAAAAGCTTTCCTAGAGAGTTCCAGTATAGATGCTTCTAAATGATGATTGGGGTGTACAAAAGATGGCATGAGCACCTTCCTCCTCCTGTTTACAGCCTGAAACTGCTTATCTNTAGACACCCTCCACCCAGACTAGCTGGTTTCTGTCCCTGTGCTCTATGCAATAAATATGCTAAGGTTCCATCTTGCCTGGGTAGCCAATCCCACATAATCCCAGCTTTATTGGTTGTCTATATGTCTGCCCTGTCTTCATTTCCTCTCCATACCTAGTCAGGGTTATAAAACCCAAGCCATACAGATTAAAATAGGGTTAAAAGACAAAAATAAATAAATAAATAAATAAATAAATAAATAAATAAATAAATAAATAAATAAAACCTGTGTGCCCAATGCATATAAGATTGGATATGTTTCAGTATATCTTTTATTGCTATGGTTTCTCATTCTTTCTCAGATCTTAACTTTCTGCTGCCTTCCCAGCAAGAGAGATTCATGTTCTACACTTCAAGAACTCAGGATAGGCCTAAATACCAGAAAGAAATAAAAAATAGCTTACCAGTGATTTTAATTTTGTAAATCCTGCCTTTCAGATAAAATGGCTTTTTGCAACAAAATCACAGGGATCTTGGGAAAGCATAAGACATGTTGAAAAAGGCTGTAAATCAGCTATCCCTACATAGGTGGAGGCCTAAAGCTATTAACATAATCAGTGGGAAAGGAATGGCCAAAAGGCTTCTAAAAATAACTGTGGGCAGATATGTCACCACCCCAGTAGAGACCCTAACACTTCGAGATGGTATAGGAGCAGCAACAAGGGCCAACCAAGCACAGGAGCAGAATTAGAAATCTCAAGATGGACATCACCAGTCATGAGCAGTTATCAAAAATCCATGTCCCATTCCTTGGACAGCAAGAATTCTCCCAAATTCTGGAAAGAAATCTGGCACAGGGAGAAATGCCTAGCAAGCCAAAGATGGAGTTTTCTGTGAATTTGAATATCTAAAGTTGACAACAAAAATAACTTTTATTTAAAGAGAATAGAGTGCTATTTTGTAGACATCTTGGCTTGCAGGCCATAATTAATGTCTATTTGGCTGTGAAAAAAACAAAATTATGTGTGAAGCACATCAAAAGGAAACTGAGTGAGAAACTAATGTGTCACAAAGAAGGTGATATTCGGGTCAATGTCCAAAGATAAATAAAAGCAAACACGACAGCAGGAGGAACATTTGCAAAGCTGGAGGTAACACTGCTATAATCACGTGGCCTTGGTTTTATCAGCAGCTGGTCAGTGTAGTGTAGAAATATGAAAATTCACAAGCTACTGGATTTAGGAGATGCAGAGCTGAGAAGTAAACACAAATGTGCTGAAGGATAAAGTCAATGATATCCAACTGCCCTGGTCTCAAAAGTTTTGTCAAAGTATTTCTGAGGATTTCAGATTTTCTTCAGAAAGATTATAAGCTCAGACTGTTGTTATTGTTTTTTTCTTAATAACAAAGGTTTGTTTCCCTTTTTAAAGTTTTCCTATCATAAGAATATAATAAAATTCAAAGCTACATTACTCATAATATCACATAAGCCTGAATAGTTAAGTAGACATGTAAATCCCTTTCTCTTAAGTAAACTGTAAGACATTGACAAAAATGGAAAACAGCAAATTACNCCACTTTTCAATTGTAAAATTGGTATTACTTTTCACAATATAGTGGTCATATGAGCTTTTCCAATAAAAATATGTTGAAGAAGTTTGTTTTAATTCCTGTTTTGTTGGATTCTGTAAAATAAGAGCTGCAAAAGACAATAAACAGACACATCTTCAAGGATGGTCTCAATATGATTTAATTATGTGGACTAGATTAAGAACTAGAGGGTGAGAACTCATACTACAGTCTAATAACTTCTAAATGTACAGGCTCCATGTTTTGTAATCCATAAATAAGTCCTGTGAAAATGTACAGCCATGAGCAATCAATTCGGCTACTAATCATAATTCACAACAGTTAAGAATGGCTTCAAAGAGAGTTGTAATAGACTTAAAATGAAGAGGCTGGAGACATAGCTGGCACCATACATGAATCCCTGAGTTTGGTTACAAGTCCCATACAAAACCGAATGTGGCACACTCTTGTAAACCTAAGACTTAAGAGACAGATGTAGTAGAAACAGTCCAAAGTCATGCCTAGCTACATGTTGAGCTGGAGGGCAGCCCACACTAAAGATCTCTTCTCAGTACCTAGAAATTAAATAAAATAAATATAAACATAAATTAAATTGCAGCTTAAATGGCCTAAGTAATATTCTCTTTTAAAAACTATAAAGACATAAAGTACTCAGTAGCTTTAGCAGTTTATCAAAATATTATTATATTTTGTTTTACTGGGAGGTTGGTTTGGTTTTGGCTTAGTGCTAGTATTTTTATTGAATGAGAAGTTAAAATGTATGCAAGTAGTATTTTATGTGTAAATGTTGAGTTGTATATCATAAAGCATTCATATAAGCAAGAAAACTTTTAGTATTTAGTGTCCAAAAATGTGTACTTTTTCTAGTCAAATAAGATGAGCAAAAAATAAATAAGTAAATAAATAAAATAACATTAATAACCCTATTCTCAAAGATTTGAGGAATCCAATATAAAATCAAATGTTTACATATTTGATATCATTGTAATGCCCATATAAATGTTCAGTCAATTGAAAATGTTACTATGAATATCACTGAATTTGGGGATAATAGCAAAGGCTGACAATTTTTCTTATAATGGGGAATTGGTCCCTTTTCTCACAGGTGTAACCAAATACCTCCTAAGAAGCAACTTAAGGAGGAAAGATTTAATGTGTGTATGTACATCATGGATGGCAAGGCACAGAGGTGGAGCAGTTGTTGCCAGTGGCAAAAGGAGCACGAGGCGCTTATTTACATCTCCATGACCCAAGAACCAAAGGTGTGATAGTAGGTAAGACAGGCTATAACCTATAAGGCTATAAGTCCCATGTGTTAGAGGTACATGTTGTCCAGTTAGGCCTTGCCTCTTAAAGATTTGGCAATCTCCCAAAATAAATCTCTACTGGAGACTAAGTATTCAAACACATGAACCTGGGGAGCAGGAACTACATTTCACATTCAAATCCTAACACTGTGGCCCTTGTCCCATTGTTTCATGGCCATCTCTTAAAGCAAAAATCCACATATCTCAACAGTTTTCAACATATTTTAATACATAGACTCTCTTCTGAGAATCAAGACAATACCTTACCTGTGATACTCTACAAAATTAAACAATAAGCTTACATACAATGACATGAGGCATATATTCCCTTTCCTAAAGGAAACACTATATCAAATATTAACAATATTTCACCCCAGAAGGATGATGACCAAAACCCTGAAACTTCATGTCCAACATCCAGAGCTGCTGATTACATCTTCTGGGCTCTCCAATTCTGAGGCTTCAAGCACATTTGACCTCTCATTTGCATCAGCTCAACATGCCAATCATCTTTTCAGGAAAAGAGGTTGAAAAATCTAGGCTTGCATGTGCATTAAAGTCAAACTTAACCTCTGCGTTCACACATTACAAAGTCAGCCTAAACACATTGAGACTTAAATATAAGATCTGAAACTATGAAATCTGTAGAACACCTGTGATGGNCATTTCAAAAAGAGTGATATTAGTTTGAAATACTTTAATATCAGTAAGGAGAGAGTGATATGACACATTTATTGCCATTTTAACCTAACCTTTTCCTATGGCAATTATTGTCATTTTGACAGAGTTTCAAATATAATGAATTTTGCAACATATCATAGGGAGAATTTTTCTTTAGCTACTGTTCATAAAATACAAAGGAGCATACAAAATATGAAGGTCCCCTTTTAAAAACTTATTTTAATTTCAGCATGTTTCTTATCTGCTTTGTATTTATCTATATTCTGTGAAACACTTCCCTCTGTATAAGAACACAGTAATAACGTATTCCTAAAGTTCAATATCAGAAAACATAAAAGTTTGTAACAATAGCCTAACAATCTCTCAGTTCTTTAAATGTTTATGAAGGATTCCTTGCTAGACAGATGACAGTTTTGAGTATTAAAAACCTTGTAGCGTCATCTCAGGAATAGAGACTCCCTGGAGATGAAAAACAGGTATGGGTATGAAAGTCAAGAATACATACTCAATTTAAAGCAAATTAGGTATATAAAATATATTATACAATGCAACGTGATATTATGTTTTTCTAAGGCACATAGGTAGTGGGAGTTTTGTTCTTTGTAACTGTGAATCACTATTTTTCTTATAAATATATCATATCACAAACCTTGAATGACACAGAAAACTCTGAAAAATGTTACACAATTCTGTTCTAAGGAGTGATTACATGTTTCTTTTTCTGACACATACACTAACTTTAAACTGTGATTGGCAGGTAGCAAAGCAGAGATTGTAAGTTATCGAATACAAATGAATTCCCTTCTTTTCTGCTATAATGGAAGTGCCATTTGTAACAAAGTCCAACTACACTGTAGACTGTAGAGAAATAAGTAAACTATTTAACTGTAGTATACAACTAAATTATTTCTTCAAGTGTTTGAATGTAAAAGAAGTGTGTGTCACTCCAAACCTCTTCTCATGTTCACAATCTTTTATATCTTCCTGTGATATTCTTCACCTGACAAGCCCAGTCCAGATTTTGAAAAAAAAATGTATATGTATATGTATATATGTGTGTGTGTATATATATATATATATATATAGGTATATATATACTAGTTTACTTTTTGTACGTGTGGTATTTTTGCTACAGCCACTTGCAAAATTTAATCCAATTGAGAAAAACAGTTTCTCATCCTTACCTCAGTTCCTCTCAAAATAACTAAATAGAGAGAAGACGTGTTTCCTTCAAAGTACCATGAACTAATTCTCAAGTAATTATGGAATTTGGATTTGAAAACAAAAATCATTCCTAGGAACTCAGGTCATACATGTCAATAAATTATAACCA
>LZPO01087733.1:36186-54149 GCA_001675575.1 Neotoma lepida | reverse complement strand
TGAGTGGAAAATCTTTTAATAAAAAAATTCTCATTTTCAACACAAAAAAAAGAAAAGAAAGAGAAAATTCTTAGCCACCAAGAAAATATAAATCAAAATTACTTTGAGATTTCATCTGACACCCATTAGAATGGCTACAANTAATAAAAGAAGTGACAGTTCATTACAGTGATGATGTGGAGGAAGGGGGCCACTCATCCATTGCTAATGGGAGTACAAACTTATGCACCCACTATAGAAATTAATGTGGCAGTTCCTCAGNAAGAAGGGAATTGATCTACCCCAAGATCCAGCTATACCACTTTTCTTACTTACGGTTCCTGTTGCTGTGATGAAATACCATGACCAAAGAAACTTGGGGAGGAAAAGGGTTTATTCTATTTATACTCCATCAGCACTGTTCACCATTGAAGGAAGTCAGGACAGGAACTCAAACACTGCAGGAACCTGAAGGCAGGAGTTTATGCAAAAGCCACAGAAGAATGCTGCTTACTGATTTGCTGTTATCACTTACTCAGTCTGCTTTCTTATGAAACCTAGGACCACAAGCTCAGGGATGGCACCACCCACCATAGGCTGAGCCATTCTGCATCAATTACTATTTTAAAAAATGCCCTACAGCTGGATCTTATGTAGGCATTTTCTCAATTTAAGTTCCCTCCTTTCGTGTCTAGTTTTATGTCAAGTTGACATAAACCATTCTTATGCATATACCCAAATGACACNTNATCCTACCACAGGAATGCCTGCTCAGCCATGTTCATAATAGTCAGAAATTTGAAAAAACTTGGAGGTACCTCAACAGAAAATAGATAGATAAAGAAAATGTGGTACATTTATATAATGGAGTATTACTAAGCTATTAAAAAATGAAATCATAAAATTAAAAAAAATCTGATGTGAGGTATCCCAGACCCAGAAAAACAAATATGGTATGCGTATGATTATATGTGGAAATTAGCTGTTATGTCAATGATAACCAAGATACAATCCATAGAACCATAAAAGATAGGTATAGAGTAAAGAACTAGAGAGGACAGATAGATCTCATGAGGAAAAGGAAATGGAAAAGATAGTGATGGATGGATGGGGCAATCTGTAACAGGAAGATCAAGTGAGGAGAAGAACAGAAGAGGGAGATGAAGGGATGCATATGGGAAGACATAGACAAAATTAAAGGGCATTTGAGGGCTAGTATGCAAACCTAATACAGAAAAAGCTTTCTAAAAGGCATATATATATATATATGAAAGTGATCAAAATGAAATCTTCAAATAATGAGGAAGATAGAGTCCTAACTGGCCATCTCTTGTCACCAAGTGAAGCTTCCAGTGCAGGGATTGGGTTACATCTAATTGAATTGTTGGCCAATAGGGCCCCATGAGAAATTCCAAGCAACACAGGCTGTTGCAAAGATTATAGTTTTTTTTTTTTCCCACAAACTGAGGTGAAGGTGCCTTTACTGAAGACTACACCGACACAANTCATTGAACATGGTGATGTCAAGCTAGTGCCTACATAGAGTCTTCACTCTATACCCTAGCATCTTTGGTACAGGAGTGCCACCAAAGAGAAACATAAAGACCAACCCAACCATAACACCTTTCATGTACAATACTGTCCTTCCTTCAAGATATGCTAATGCAAGTGTGGTACAAATCTTGTGGGAATAACCAACCAATATNTGATTTAACTTAATGCCCACTCCACAAGAGAGGACCTATATTTGAGACTGATTAGGTGGACTAGGACCTAAGACAAGATAATCCAGTGACCTAAGATAAAATCAAATACTACTGTCCATATATATATATATATACATATATATATATGTCTTAAAAATAGCAAAAAGCAAAAATCAAAGAAATAAAATGACTCCTAATTATATTCTGCTATATTCATTGATAAGTGCCTCACTCAGCTACCATTAGAGAAGCTTCCTCTTGCAGCAGGTAGAAACAAATGCAGAGATTCACAGCAANACAGCGAGACAAAGGAACAAGTCACTGCCACGTCTCCCCTCACCAACTCCATGAATCCTCTGAAATCTTCTGAGTCCTCACCTGAAAGGCTCCAGCTGAAAAAGCCTCTAGCGGAAAGGGACGCTTCTGCTGAAAAGCCTTTAGTTCCTGACTCCTCATGTCTTATATACCTTTCTCCACCCAGCCATCACTTCCTGGGATTAAGGATGTGTGTGCTTCCCAGTACTGGGATTAAAGGTGTGTGACACCACTGTCTGGCATCTGTGTTTAATTTAGTGGCTTGTTCTGTCCTCTGACCTTCAGGCAAATTTTATTAGGGTATACAATATATCATAACAAATAAATAAATAGATAGATAGATAAATCAATCAATCAATCAATCAATCAATAAATAAATAAATGAAAGACCTGGTGAGTAGCCTGGACAATAGGAAGTCACAAACTATTTATCATATGTGGCCTTTTGAAAGGAAGTTAGACCATTGGAGTCATGCTCTGAAGACAGTAAAGAGATGCTGGCTTCTTCTTCTTCTACATCTCTCTTTTTCCCTCTTGATTGATGTAATATNAGGAATCTTCTGTATCACATATTTCTGCCATGTTGGCCAGTCTCTACCTAACACAGGACTTAAGGAAATTTAGTCAAGTAACCATGAACTGAAATTTGATATTATAAGACAAAATATATTTTCACTCATAATCAATTTATTNTTTCATGTATTTTATTATGATGATGGAAAGCTAAACTATTACCCAAAGCAATCAATATTCAATATAACCCCTACCAAAATCANAGAAATAAATTTATGTAAGTAGAAAATACAATATAAAATAATCTTATAATCATAACAAAACAAAACATAAAAGCAACAGCAAATAACCAAACTAATATTGATCAAAAGAAATAAAGCAAGCAGAATTCACTGCCTCACTTAAAAACACACCACNAAGTCACAGCTCTTAAACAAAAATGGTTTTGACATATATNCAGAGATGAGGTAACAGAAGAGAGTTTAACCAATGTCTCAGACATCTAAGGAAACTGATTGTCNAGAGGGCTGTTANTAAGCAATGACATGGCACAACATACCTTTGCTTCCAGAACTAGAGAAGCAGAAGCAGACAGATGTCTGTGGGTTCTAGGCCAGTGTGCTCTATATAGGGACATTCAGAGCTACACAGTAAGGCTCTATCTCAAGCAAACAAACAATGACAAAACCAAGAGAAAATGGAAGGGTGATCATTTCCATAATGCTGCTTGAAAAAATAAGGAATCTACATGTAAAATAATNAAAATAATAATTATGCAAATGTCTTCTACCATTTATGAAAAGCAATTCAAAATAGATTAAAGTTTCAAGTGTAAGATTTGACAAAAGTAGTAGAATGAAACACAGGGAAAATGTTTCAGGATAACAGACCAGGCCAATATATATATGAAAAATACTCAAATGAGATTGTTTTAAACTAAAACANTTGAACAAGAAAATCAACACAGTGAAGAGAAAATTTAAATAATGAGGCAAAATATTTGTAAACTTTCCATCTGGCAAGTGTTTGCTACCTAAAATGTGCAAGTAACTCTGAAAACTCAACAGCAGAAAACATTCTGATTAAACATTTAATGTTAGACATAAGCAGAAGATTTCAAATATACACAGAAATACACAGAAATACAAAAAATAATAATTTTAGTATTATTAATCATTAGCAAATAATCCAAGTCAAAACTACAAAGCACATTTTCCCCAAGAACACTTGCCTTAAAGACTATCCATGCATACAATTCTTGATTTCACAATTTGAAGCATTTCCTTGAGTCTGAAANGGAAGCTTGTTATTTTTGTATGTTTATGAAGTATTTAGCTTTTGCTATTTGTGGGTGTTTCTGTTTTACTTATGAAGAATTAGGCACAATATCTCAGAGGGTCAGCTAATGGGTTGAATGTGTAGAATACACAGATCAGCAACAGACACCTTTGTGCATTCTAGTACTACCCTTGAACAACATGTCCAGTTATCAAGGGAAAGCTACAGAGGAAGAAGCACAGAATGCCACCTGGGTGGACTGTGCTTTTAGGAGATGATTTCCTTTCCCATTTCCTGATGACATAGAAACTGAACCCATTTTCTAGTATTTTCATATCTTCCTAGATAGAAAACAAGAAACATTTCACACGCCTAAATGTGTTAGCTCCTACTTGAGAATAGATTTAGCCATTTCTGAATTACCTGATTATGGAAATAGTATACTTATAGCATTGAACTCTTTGATACATTTTATGGGTTAGCTTTTCAATGGGGTGCAATAAGTCTGTTACTGAACAATTTAGAGAAACTGGGTAAGGTCTATTGTCTTACACACTTTGTTGCTGACTTAAAATGTCCTCTTTTTTTTCATTTTCCCCATGTATATAAAAATGTGTTGCATATATTCAACTGTTACGCAGGTTGCTCTACAAATGAGATCCTGTCTAGTGCAGGTGTGGCTCTTCCTCTTCAAAGCCTACATAACTAAAGTAGCAAAGTACATTCAAGAAAGGACCACTCCATGCATTCATATTTCTACATAGATTAACAGTAGCTACTTACCAAAGGTTGCAATCTATTGTTCAAAAGGATCTGCCAAAAACAAGACTCAAGGCAGGTTGACTTCCTGTGTCTAAAATGCATTATGAAAGCTATTATAAAGTTTATCGCAGTTGCTTCTTGATTTCAGAGATTATATATTTATTAATTTTGTCTACTATCTTCAATGTTCTTTAATGTAACTCTATTAAAATGTGCTTTAAATTTTATACATTCTNTTAATTTATACATTAGAGCTTGTTTAATTTCTTCACTGTTTAAATTTTACTAGATTGCATAAAATATTTTCCAAGATTATCTCATTTTTATTGGGAAGAATTTATATTCNGCAGGAATTTGCAATTACAAACTTTCCTGTTAGCACCGTATTTTTTAGCAAAATCAATAGAAATGGCTTTTGTTACAACTTAGATTCAACACAAAGAGAGAAGGTGATTATGAAATAATGTATTGAGGAAAATACTCAGCTCAGGATCAATTAAAGTAGAAATGGTTTATTAAATGTCTATATTCAACTTCTGTTATGATAATAAACTATCTTATTTGGAGTGACAGAATTTTATATCAAGAAAATAACTATCTAGTCACTTTTTTACCCTGAGGCAAAGTAAATTTAACAATAAATCTTTTATTTAATTGAAAAAAGCCCCAACAAAATAAAACATATAATAAAGCCAGTTTTGCATATTAAAAGTTTTTGGAAGAAACTCTACTGTCATACAATGAAGCATGACTTCTGGGCTGACTCCATAAATAATAAATAATGAAAGTATCTGCAATTTGAAGTACCACAAAATATTCTGTGATAAGAGTACATTGAGCNGAAATGATAATCTATCATTTATATTCTTTTCTTTAAAAAATATTCTCCACTACATTTAGTCAGTACACATTTTTCACCTACTGATATTCCACACTCCACTACATTTTAATAGTTTTCCAAAATAAACTCAAGTGTGACAATGAGTTTGTTTGTGTCTCACAGTTCAATAGCTGTAGAATCAAAGNGAGGATTTCCCGTTTGCGTAATGTGGATTTTAGAGTACATAAATAGTTTCATTAAAGGGAAGTAGACTATTTATTTGAAACGCATGGGTAAAAATATAATCTAAAAGTAAAGTTTTCTGGAGTTGAATTATCAGCATTTTTTCAAGCATGTAATGAAACTGCAATTCCATCTTCATTTATAATTAATACCTATATGCAAGTGCTTGTTTATGAACTAAACAGTTGAGTAAATCTTTTTTAGTCAAAGATAGTTTTCAGGTAATGTAACAAAAACAAATCATTGAAATGAAATTTCATATTGTCCTAGAGCACTCCTTTGGATTGAATGAGAAGAAATTTCAATTTATAATACAATTATTCATTTCAATTTTATTTCTTACAAAATGGACTATTTCATTTATTGAGAATTGAGTACATTAAATCAATTTTAAAATGTAAAAATATCTAATAAATTCATAGTTGTAAACTGTTTTTTTCCTTATATTGAAAATAGATTTTTTTCACATTTAATATATCTGATTATGGACTCCCCTCTCTCTACTCTTCCCTGTTCCTCCCCACATGCCCCCCAACAAGATCCATCCCCTTTATGTCTCTCATTATGTTATTTTTGTCAAGTGTATNTTATCATGCCAACAGAAAAGAAACTAAGAAACTACATGCTATTGTGCTTGTTTTTGTTTATATACACTTAAACTATATGGTTTTCTTTTGTAATTTCCTTCTACTGAGATTTTATTTTTGTAAAACTTATTTATAAAATATAAAATGTCTCAGATTCCTTTTTAAAATGTAGATTTTATTATTTTTGTTATTTTAAATATGTTCAAGTTAACAATATACTCCAATATAAAATAAATAAGCAATTTAAAACATATACAATAATAATTTCTGACATTACTAAAAATATTCTTTCCTATTTTCCGGGATAAGATAATGTAATGTTTTAAACTCGTTTCTGTTTCAATTGAAATAAACTGTCAAATGTTTCACAATTTTGTCACATCAATGTCCTCTAATTTTATCCTATTTATTTCAACAGCCCCTAACTGAAAGCATTCTGAGTTTTCTTTTGTTCCTCCTCTTTAAATTAAAATTTACATANGTCATTAATATGTTATTATCAGTACAATTTCAAACTTGATTGATACTGTAGCCGAAAGACCATGAATGCTCTTCTTTGTCATCTGCACAGTNCTTCTGGCACTATGGAAGCTAGTCCACATGGAGGAAGCTCNGAGNGCAATCCCAATTTGATTTCTGTATTCTATATCCAANGTACACAGGATCTTAAAGAATCAGGTCTTACCATCTAGTTCTGGTGGGCAATCAAGAGAAATGGCAATCATTGTGGGATATTTGTACACTGTGTGAAGACGTATTGCCGTGATTGAATTAATAAAAAGCTGAATGGTCAATAGCTAGACAGGAGGTATAGGCGGGACTTCCAGGCAGAGAGAGGACCCTAAGAAGAAGAATGGTGGATTCACAGTCCCACACAGGGGAGAGCAAGACATGTAGTATGTAACAGCTTTGAACTCATTGGCACAGGAGACAACTTCCTGAACAGAGCACCTATAGCACAGGCACTAATAACAACAATCAAATGGCACCTTCTGAAACTGAGAAAGTTCTGTAAGGCAAAGGACACCATCAGTAGGACAAAGCATCAGCCTACAGAATGGGAAAATATCTGACAGAGGTTAGTATCCAAAATATAGAGAACTCAAGAATATCTAAATATNTCCAAAATATAAAGAACTCAAGAAACTAGACATCAACAAACCAAATGATCAAATTAAAAAATAGGGTACAGATCTAAACAAAGAATTCTCTACAGAGGAATGTCAAATGATGAGACACACTTAAAGAAATGTTCAACACTTTTTTCAACACATTTCCCTGGTTAGCCATCAGGGAAATGCAACTCAAAACTACTTTGATATTCCATTTTAAACCTGTCAGAATGGCTAGGATCAAAAATACAAGTGACAGCTCATGCTGCTAAAGATGTGGAGCAAGGGGAACACTCCTTCATTGTTGGTGAGAGTACAAATTAGTACAGATACTATGGAAATCAATATGGTGGTTCCTCAGAAAACTGGGAATCTATCTACCTCAAAACCCAGCTGTACCACTCTTGCATATATATCCAAAGGACACTCCTTCCTACTGCAAGGACACTTACTCAACCATGTTCATAGCAGCTTGATTCATAACAGGCAGAAACTGGAAACANGCTAGATGTCCCCCAACTGAAGAATGGATAAAGAAAATGTGGTACATTTACACAATGGAGTATTACTCAGCTGTTAAAAAAACAACATCATGAAATTTGCAGGCAAATGGAAAGAAATAGAAAAGACCATCCTGAGTGAGGTAACCCAGACCCAGAAAGACAAACGTGGTATGTACTCACTTATAAGTGATAGNAAAGTGTAAAATAAAGAATAATCATACTAGAATCCACAGAACCAGTGAGGTTAAGTAACAAGGAGAGCTTAAAAGTGGAAGCATGGATCTACATGGTAAGGGGAAATAGAATAGATTTTGCTGGTGTACTGGGGGCAGGTGGGGATGGGAGAGGAAGGATCAGGTATGTCGGGGGGTGGGACCGAGGGAGAGAGTACTGGGAGAGACTACTTGAGGGCAATGTAGAAGGTAAGTGCAGTGGAAACTCTCTGAAATCTACAAGAGCAAAGTTTTCTAGTAATGGGCAATACGGAGATCAAACTGGTCATCTTCTATAACCAGGCAAGACTCCTGCAGTGGGATTGGGACATCAATCCAGCCACAAAACCTTTAACCTACAAACTGCCCTGCCTAAAAAGATGTGCTGAGGTAATGGTAGAATAGAAGTTGTAGGAGTGACCAACCAATGACTGACCTCTATGAGAGCGACCCCAAGCCAGACACTGCTTGGATGACCATGAACCAGAGGCAGGACAGCAGAGACACAAAAAACCAAAAAAGACTGACAAAGAAACAAAAGGCGAAAACAATCTTCTGCCCNAAAAATCAATTAAATAATTCCTAATGATATTCTGATATACTCATATATTGGTANTAGCCCAATTGTCATCGGAGGGTCATCATACCACATTTGATAGGAGAAGATGCAGAAACCCACAGATTAACACTAGGTGGAGCCAAGAGAAGCCCTCAGAAGAGGGGTGGAAAGGAGAAAGNATTGTAGGAGCTAGAGAGGTTGAGGATACCACAAGAACAGGAGCTGCAGACTCAACAAGCAGGCCTCAAGAATACAAGTTTTTAAAAATTAATTTCCATGTATTTTATTTTCTTGGTTAATTTTACTACAAGTTTTTTGTTTGTTTGTTTGTTTATTATAGATGAGATCTTGCTTCCATGACTTCTTTTTTGATATGTTTATGGTTGATGTACAGGGACAATTATTTATTCTTTCATGTTAATTAGTACCTTGCTATTTTCTGAAAGTGCTTGTGAGTTCCAAGATCTTTCCATGGGCCCTATATAATATCTTCTCCAAAGAGTCTTATCATCGGTAATTAAAGATACTTTAACTCCTTCCTTCCCTATACACAATTCTTTGTTTTTTCCTTGCCTTACTGCTCTGACTGAAACTTATAGTAGTATGTTTAATAAAATTAGAGATTTTATTGGGAATGCTTTGAGATTTTGTCAGTTTCATATGATGATGCTTGTGCATTTGTCATAAATAAAATTTTCATCCTGATGAGACATGGCTTCACTCCTAGTCTCTCCAGGATTTTTACCATGAAAGTGTATTTTATTTTCTCAAAACATTTTTCCATCTCTTGAGATGATCCAGTGTTATCGATCCTTGAAACCATTTATTTGATAAATTAATTTTATTGATATATTTATGTTGAATCATTCTCTGACTAATGAAGCCTGCCTAATCGTAGAGGACAATCTTTTTGATGTGCTCTTGAATTCTGTTTGCAAGTGTTTTTCTTTTGAGATTTTTGTACCTATGGTCTTGAGAAAAATATCTTTTTTTAATCCATCATTGTTTGGTTTTGGTGTAAAGCTGGATTAGTCTATATCACTTTCTAAAGAATATTTAGGGTGATAATAAAATAAATGATCAACATCTAATGCTCAGAGAAATATTGGCCAAAACCAAAATGTGATATCATCTATCCCAATAAAAATGGCTGCCATGAAAAAGATAAATAGTAACTACTGTTGGCAAATAAGTGCAGAAAGGGAGATGTAGACCCTTGTCAGAAATGTCTGCATTTCTGCACCACATTTCTTTTTTATAGATATTGTATTAGGAAAACGTTGGCTAAATAGTTAAATTATATTAATGTAGCTATGGTTATTTATGATTAGATTTAACTTTCAGTATGTACTGGCTGGTCTTATGTAAACTTGACACAAGCTGCAGTCATCAGATAGGAAAGGGCCTCAATTGAGAAAATTACTCTTAGATCAGGCTACAGACAAGTCTATAGGTTATTTTCCTAATTAGTGAATGATGTGGGAAGGCTACGCCCATTAGGGATGGTATCACTCTGAGCTGGTGGTCCTGGGTTCTGTAGAAAGCAGGCTGAGCAACCACGAGGAACAAGTCAGTAAGCAGCACTCCTCCATGGCCTCTGCACCTCTTCTTGCCTCCAGGCTTCTGCTCCACTAAGGTTCCTGTCCTGACTTGTTCACTGATGAAAATGATGATGAAGCATATTAAATAAATCCTTTCCACCTCAAGCTGCAGTTGGTCATGGTGTTTCACCCCAGCAATAATAACCCTGACTAAGGCAGAATACCTTATCTTAATATTACATAAAAAATGAATGGAAAAATTGCTTTGTAAATCTACTATCTGCTAACTGGCTTTACTAAAGTTTTATTTATTTTTTGCTGTACAGACTACTTTTGTCTACAAAATTGCTCTTATTCTTTTCTTATTTTTTATAGTTTTAAAAGTATTATATATGTAATTAATTGTTATGAGCTGTCATGTGGGAGCTGTGACCTGAGCCCAGGTCTTATGCAAGAGCAGTAAGTGTTCTCAATTGAAGAGCCAATGCTCCAGCTATGAATTCAACTGAATTAAAATTAAATTTAGTAACAAATCTTTACAAAACTAAGATACTATTGCTCAATTATTCCTGACACATAATTTTTATAGCTACAAGTAAATATGTAGTGCTGATTCTTTATGGAAAGTTATGTCTGTGCCTTTTCTCAATAATTGAAGCCACATAAATTCATACAAAAGTCATTTTGATAATTAAATGTAATAGTTTTCAGAAATTCTTAATTCACCAATATGTGAGTCTCTTTACTAAAGTTTATATAATAAAAAAGTTTATAAAAATTATAAATAATAATTTGAGGAATAGCTTCAAAAATAAAAGACATTCATGTTATATACATCTTTTTGTAACTACATAAATTTCATAATACTTTCATTTATAAAAAACTCTAAATACAATAGATTCAAACTTTTAAATGTGATTTTATATATATAAACTTTTATATATATAAGAATAATGTCACCGTCTCTGTCTTCATGAGTGCATCTGCATTGTTTCATCTGGAAAACTTTGGATTTTTGAATTTGTCCATCCCTTCTGGCCCTTAGGATTTTCACTCACTTTTTCTGTATCCTTTGGGCCTCAGGCAAGACCTGAACAAGCTCAAGCCAGACAAAATTACATCACAGAGGAGGAGATGAAGAGAAAAAGTCTCAACACTAACCAAACAGTTATTTGCAATCGATGGCTTCTGGGAGAGGGAATATCAGTTTTTTTTCAATATTGTGACATTGAGGTTATCAACCAAACTCCAGGGCAGACCCCATATACTCAGGAATATTTGACCAACACTGATTGGACTTCATTTCACTTTTGCTAAATTTTTTTTTTCTTTTGGTTTTTCGAGACAGGGTTTCTCTGTGTAGCTTCGGAGCCTTTCCTGGAACTCACAGGCTGGCCTCGAACTCACAGAGATCTGCCTGCCTCTGCCTTCCGAGTGCTGGGATTAAAGGCTTGCACCACCACCGCCCAGTGTTACCTTTGCTATTTTTTTGTTCCATTTTATTTTTAATAGTGAGAAAGAGCATGAAGTTGAGTGGGCAGACGGAGTTGTGGGAAGGAAAACAATGTGATTAAACTGAAGTTATCAAAAAATAAATAAAAAAAAATTAAGTGACATGGTATAGTACATATAAAATAAGTGAAAACCTAAAGATTATATTGCAATGATTGGACATATTAGTGAATATTTGCTGATATTTAAACTATATATATGTATCTCCATTCACATTGCATTATATTTATTTGCAGCAAAATTATGAGAATTTAATCCTATCTGCCAAGGCAAAATCATTTACTCTATCTTTGCAATTTTACTTATTTATCATCATCTTGGATCCAAAAATAATGAACAAGATAGCAAGGAATGGCAATAAATAGAAGTTTACTAAAATTGAAATAAACACAAGAAAATAGCACTATCAGTGCATTTCAGAACATTATGTTTTCTTCACTTTCCCTTCTAGACTTCAGGAACTTCTCACATAAGAAGTATTCAAACTATACTGACACACAAACTATTCATTTTGCTAATTCATTTTTACCAGAATCATATACCAAAAAATACCAAAATGTAGGAATAAGAAATGTAGTTATCAAATTACAAGTCTTTAAGTTTTGGAGGTTACACAAAATGATCACCAATATGTATTCCTGGTGATAGAATTTTTAAGAATGTCCATTTTTCTTTTCATTTTGTCACTGTAGTTTTAAGACTTTTATAGTGACTGTGTCAATGCTTATGAAAATTATTTTTATGTTTGAACTATCCAAGATTCATCAGAAATAAGTGCTAGCTCATTTCTCCCTTCAGAAATTGCATTGACTTCAGACAAGTGTGATTTAAGGAAGGAAGTCCGAAGGAAACAAAAGAAGGATATGAAATCAATGATGAAAAGAATTTCATACATGGGAAAGCTGACTAAGGACATATAATAGAAATAAAGGTGGATACTTTTGACCCCATGAAATCACAAGCTCCCATCCTGTGTCTATAAAGAAGATTGTATTAAGAAGTTGGAGCTTAAGCAATCAGCTGCAGAACCAAGGTTCAAGTTCTATCATTCACCTGGACAATGTAAGACCTCAAATCCATTCATTCACATCCCTGAAACCTAGTCTTACTGTAAAGTGCACTAAAATAGCAATTATTTTAAAGTTACCTTAGCTGTCTAAGGAATTAATTAAGTATGTAAAACATGAACTATGAGTACATATATGTAAAATAAAAATTGAAAAGTGCTGATATCTATTGTCAAATGTTCCTCTCTAAATGCTCATTGTTATTTTTTACTCAAAGAATTGGCAAACATAAATAGATTTGATGTTTTAAGCTTGGCTTCTTAGGAAGTTATTGGGGAATTAAATACCTTCACTGAAAAGCTAAACTATCCACAGTGATTTCATCAAATGATGACAATTTGTAGGACTTTATGTTAGAGTCATCCTTGTACTGTTAAAATAGTTGGTTTGAAATTTGCTTATCTAGTTCTAATTCTGACACTTGCTTATGTTAGGACTGTTTAGGTCCTACACCCACACATATATGGGCATCACTAACTGCACTTACTGGTTTATTGAAAAAGAAAAAGAAAGACATGAAGTTGTGAAGTTGATGGGTGGACCANTGGAGAGTTGAGTGAAAAAATGGGAGGTTAGATATGACCATATCTCATTTACGTGTATAAGATTCTCAACAATAAATAATAGTTTTAGAAAAGAACAGCTTTATGCAGATAATAGTAACAAGTTCTAAACTTGTCATACAATTTTATGTTGGAAGGATCTAGAGACTCACACACAGTCAAAGGGATTCTGCTCCAGAAGGAAGGGCTCCACATGTGACCATGTNACAGGTCTTGACAAGAATGGTATTGAAATACAAGGAAACTTATTCAGGATTAAAAGTTTAGAGAAGAAAACTCACATTTTTTCTAATGTACTTGGAAGATTGTCTTGCTTGAAGTTGTTTAAAAAAATAAAAATAAATAATAAAGATATATGAATTAAAACATACAGAGAGTCAGAAAATAAGTGAATGGCAGCATGGCAGCAGACTTGCTGTGCAGAGTTAAACTGGTAAATCTCTACTGGGAAAATTGAATAAATGCACCATTGGTGACAGAAGCATGGGGGATGTTGACGTCCAGAGAAGAACCTCATTTTGCTTTGCTTGGGAAGGGAATATCTGAAAGGTAGTTTTAAAAATGAATCACTGCACTTAGTGAGTAAAATTGTACAGTATACAAGTCTAGCCTGAGGCATCAAACTAAGAGCTTGGCATCAAACTCCCTCAGCTGTAAAACCATCTTGTTGATGTTAATAATGGAATAGTTAGGTTCTACCAGAAAATAAACTCATTTTTTTTTGAAGAACTTTTGTTTTTTCTTGTGAAACAATAAAAACATCAGCCACACATTGTTATCTGGCAAGAATAATATATATATATTATTATATAATAATATATATTATATATATTATATATGTGTGTGTATGCATATACACATATATATGCAATGTCATTAAAAAAAACTTTATGGTAAGTTTTATAAGTTGCATTCAAATAGGAATCTATAAAAAGGAACAACATTGAATGAGTTCTCCTGAGCCAGTTTAATGGAGAGACACTTTCTACAATACTAGGTAGGAAATATTAAATACTGCTCATATCCCAATTATGATGCTTAAAATGCTCTATTAATTCTTGGTAATGACCAAACATTTGCAAGTTGATTGCATCGTCAGAANATGGTATTCTGATATTTGCTATCACAATTCATATGTGTATCTTTAATTTATGTTCAAAATATATGAAAACAGTTAATTTCATTTAATTTCTTAAACCAGCTGATCAGAAAATGATTTTAGACATTGTATGTAGTTTCTAAATAGCCAGAAACTTTGGTTTGTTTTTGGGGAAAGCTATTAGAAATTGTGGTTATTTCTCTCAGCTTCAGTTAATTAAAGAGTGATATTTGCATAACACTAGGGACACTTTCAAAGTGGAACTGTCCCCTGTCCTCAGTTCCAACAGCAACCCAATTAAGAAAAANTGCTTCTATCGCTATGTCTATGAACATGAATTCATTTAGTGCTTTCCCATGTGCTCTCCATCCCACAGAGACGACTGCTGTCTATCAGGGAAGCGAACTGGAGAGTTCAGAATTTATATCAGACTTTTTCTCCTGTGAGAAGAATTACAAGAAACTACTGTGGCTCCTAGAGTACAGCACTGAACAACTTTGCCATTTACTTCCTCTGACTTCCCACAATACTTGAGTTTTATGAGTTCTAGTTTGGTAGTAGATCTGATCTTTGATCAGGTATCTACCTTCCTGGAGTTGCTCTAATTTATGTTTCTTTAATAAAATTCATTCAGGTATTAGATAATTCTTAAATGACAGATTCTAGTAAACCAAGGTTNTAGTTGCATTGATAGNTACTGCAAAACCTGGTCATATGAGTATTTTAGTCTTCTCAGCTCTGACTTCATTCTCTTACAATTTTTAATGCAAGCGTCTGTATTTATATGAGCACATCTGCTGCCTATGTTGAGAGTCATTTGATGCCTCTGACATTTTCTATGCTAAGTCTTTACTCACATACAAATGTATAAAAACCATACTTCCACATTTCAGTGAAGAAACTACTAAAACCCATCTCGTTTTGCAATACAACAAGTATAGAATGTGTATAATTGCTAAGATTTGCTAAATAGCATTATCAATATTCTTACAAATCATGTCCTTTATAAAACACCTCTGTAACATGACATCATAAGAATTTTGAGCGCTTGCTGCTTTAAAGGTGCCCTCTGTGCAATGCTGAATGTGTTCCAGGTAGTTGATGTACCGTCGTTGGCACAAAGCTGAGATTTCTATATCACCCCTGATTTTGACAGTGAGGTCACATGGGGTAGAGCCAGCACACAGGCCTTGNTTTCAGTGTGCACCGTTGCCCTGAGAGTAGCTGGGGCACTCTGTGTTATTGTATTCCTCTCACACAAAAGGAGGAAATGCAGTATAAGAGATTGCAGAAAGTCTAAGAATTTTTCAGGAATTTTTCAGAAAAGATGCAAGTTTCTAATATCTTAGGCTCTCCTGTTTCAGTGGCTTGAGATCCAGTCTGACTTCATTACTATTCCTGGTGAGACATAAGTTAGGAATAGCAAAGCTTTTCTTTTCTTTCACTCTCCCCTATATTGGTCACTTTCCATGACTACTAGTCTCATTTTAGTACCATGTTGATGGAATGTAATTTCAAGCAAACACTTCACCTTAAGTGTGCAATTATTAAGCCAGGAAAAAAGATTGATTTAGAATTTTCCAGAAACATAACACCTCTTACTGTGATAATCAGTATAATGCATGTCAAAAAGAAAGAGAAATAAAAAGAAATGTATAAGTCATTATAAAGTATTGTGTGCAGTGTGGTTTACAATGATTTCTTTTCTTTTTACTTCCCTTAACTGTAATGAGATTTATTATGCAAATTTTAAACACAAAAAATTATCAGCCTAACAATATTAGGTTGGCAAAACAGTATAAAAATCATGCTAACTGTTCAAAGACAGGAATAATTAACATATTGGTTTTAAATGATCAACAATATGCTCTGTGATATAACAAGAATAATAGCTAGCAGTTTGACAGTATCTTGCAAAACTCTCTCATTGCATCAAAATACTTTCAAAATAGCTTTCTTGACAAAGTTTAATCTTATTGAAGTGATATGCTCAGTCATCTTCAAGAATAAATTCCATTTCAGAGTATGATAAAAAAAATCACTAAAGTAGCTATCATCATTGGAATCAAGGATTTTAGAATATAATTTATCATCTTAGATAGGAATATCAATTCTAGATTGCAATGACCTGAATTTTTAAGTATCTTATTTTTTTTNAAAAAAGAAAGAAANATGCAATGTATCTTAAGAATCAAGAAGGTAGAACTCCTGTCTGTAAATTGGTCAACAGATAGCCAAGATATGCTTTTTGACCTTGGGCAAGATACCTTTACCAAATCAAATATGGTAAGTTCCCAGGATACACAAAGTATGGACCAAAAAAATTCTGACGAATGACCTTCATGTCACTCTTTCACATGAACTCCGTTGAAGCTGCCTTTAAATATTTGGTAATATGATCAGAAACTATTCAGTCCTTACAAATGGCTAGAAACCCTGACAATACTTGTGTTTTGGGTTAGATAATTCTTTTGGGAGTGCTGTCATGTGTGTGTAAAATGTCTGTGGCATCTCTGTTCTACTATACCCACTTGATGCCAGAAGCATTGTTAATAAAAAAAAATCAGTCAAAAATGCATGCCATATTTTCAATCACTCCTTAGAGACAAAGTCTTCCTTACTTCATACCCACTGCTCTAAAGAGAGAGGAACACTGATGGTGTTATGGGGTCACAAGATGCCACTGAAGTTCCTTTCTGAGAAAACTCAATTGTTGATTATGTAAGCCAGAAACTTAGGTATACTCCCTGTTCCTAAAATCTGAAAGAGAATTTTTGAAAATCACCATTGCACACCCATGTGATTTGTATATAAACTTATAACCCCTTCCNCTACGGTGTAATTTTTCATTCCTGTAAAGACAGCTCTTTCTATTCATTCTTATTTTCTGTTAAAAAAAACCCAGTCACTTTGTAAATCTCAAAACGGATTTCAATTCATGATGATATTTAGAGAGTGAAATAATATATTATTGGTTAAAAATTTATCTTTGTTTTTATATCTAATTTAGGGTTTGTTTAATTTGATTGCTCACTCACTTTGTATCCTTACTTTTTTTTATATTTATTTTTTAATTCTACAAGGCTCCCCTCTTAAAAGTCTCACTACCTCCCCACAGCCCCACTCTGAGTAACAAGCCACAGATACAAACCATAACACACATTAACATCCAGTGACTTTGTCTCCAGAGCTGCTTGTCACCCCGTACCTGAAAATGAAAGAGCCTCTTCCCTTATGAAAACAGAATTCCTCTCTCTTCAGCCTTCCATAGCTTGNAGCAGCTCTGCCTTCTGGCTAAGAAAGCTATTAGTAAGAAACAGCACTTCCGGACAACTGGAATTCTAGGCCTCAGAAATTTGTAAGGAAACTGTAAAGGTGTTTTAAATAACGCTAAGGAGAAAGGTGCTGCCTTGTTAGTAGGAAGAGGAACTTTACATATACCCCAACCATGCCACCACATACCCCAAACATGCCACCATACAAAAACCACACCAGAACACAGCCACAACCATGCCACCACACACCCAAACATGCCACTACACAGACCCAACCACACCATCACACACCCCAACCATGCTACCATACACTCCAA
>LZPO01087733.1:0-11629 GCA_001675575.1 Neotoma lepida | reverse complement strand
TAATCCATATGAATTGACAATTCAAAACTACTCAACTCCTGAGATTTTAATTACATGTTTGTGCCAACCTGTCTCATTTATATACACATCCAGGTAATTAAATAGATTATTTACAAGTCATAATAATATTTTCCACATCCCAGATCCAAATGTTCATACTGCATCCACTACAAAATTTCTTTTAATTGTGATTTTGTGCTTATGCTTTTCATAGCCTATAATATTAAAGATTCTTTTAATCTATTGAGTCCTTGCTCATTAATTCTATTGGGGAAACTTTACTCATGTTAAACCTATTCTTTCCATTCTAAACTTTATTGTTCCNGTAAAAAACAAAAACAAAAACAAAAACAAAACAGAATTTTAAGCCTTGTGCTACCATAGTCTTTCACTCTGTGCTTCTTTTCTGTTATACTGTGTAAGCAAGCACTTTTGGAGTTCCTTTGATAATTATGTTTCCTTGACTAGTATGCACACTTTCAGAAGATAGAAAATATAAAGTCTGATCCTTGAAATTCAGTCATCCCAAGCTAAATAAAACATAAAAGAATCAGTAACAAAGAGCACAAATAAGTCAATTCCTTTTTTTTAAAACAGAACTTTCTATGTTCACTGTCCATAGAAAGTAATACTTAACTTTAATATGATATACTAGTCAGAAAATGTAAGTTCAACCCTGTATTTGCATTGTTTTCAAAAATATTTTTTTCAATCTCAAAAAGCAGAGCAATGTAAGAAATGTATCTGTGACTCTGAAAGTTGTAATTGGTGCCATACAATGACCAACAACATTTTGCTTAAAATTGGTATTGCAAATGTTTGTATCACTGTGGAATAGAAGACATCAAAGGAGAGTATACTGGGAATAGCACTGTTATATAATTTGTTTTTTGTTTTCAATGCAACAGTGAGAAATTGCAGTGTAATGACACAGTATGGAAATATCTGGGGTGGTGAGTTTCACAGAGGAATAGGGAGTCAGAATTACAAACATCAACACATGCCTTCAGGTCANCCTGATCTAGTGTCTGAGTGGGAGACAGTTCAGAGAAAGATTGTACAGTATCAACAAATGTTACAGAAAAAAGCGAAGTGATAGAACATATTTGTATTTTACTTATATATAAAGCATACTGAAGTCTTCAANCAAATTGTCTCTCAAACTTTGACTACTAATTTGTACAAGAGACAGTTTGAAACAGCATTTCTTCCTGTCTTCTCTCGGTTGTTTCTGTCATTGCACATAGTTTTTACTTTCCCCAACTACACTTTCAACACAGACATAGGCTTTTATATTTAGAAACCCACCAGTCTTTTGTCAGAGATGGAGTCAGAGTACTATTGCAAAATACTCAAAGATACCATGCTATTGTTTTAATTATGACATATTAGGATAATGAAATTTTGATAATTTAGTAGAAATTTTAGACAAAATTAAGCATGTTTTTTGCATGAAGATTTTTTTCACACTATTTAAAATGTTTTAGAAATTTNTAAGAGAACACAGAATTTCTTTCAGTCATATTTGATGATGTAACTCTTTTAATAATATTTTATATGTACTCATGAAATGATACTCTTAGCATATAATCAGATTTGAATGCAAATGCAAAACAAATGCCTCTCATTCTTCAGAATCTTCTCCCCATTCTCATTTATACAAATATAATTAACAAAAACATCAATTAAAAAGTACAATACTTGCCATGACCAAAGCCTTGTTGACATGCTTCCCCTAATACCCCTCAGGTTATTGCTAATCTTGGCTAGATTTGATTTTTAAAAGAGTTACAGAAGCTGTTTTTCAGTCTTGATTGTAATATTGTTTCCTTTTTTAAAAAAAAATCCTGGTGTGATTAGACATCTGACAGCCTGGGAATTGAACCTGGGTCCTCTGGAATGTGGACCAGTGCTCTTAACCACTCAGCCATCTCTCTCCTCTGATCTTGATTGTAATATGATTTGAGTGATGAACACCAAATTTCTCAGAGGTNAAATATAAATTATGCTTTTCTGAACATTAGGAAATCTGTAGGATTTTCTTTTTTATTATATACAGGAAGAAGAAAAAACACAAACTAAAAGGATAGTCAATATTATATCTTTTAAAATATTGAGTGTGTTTTCTGGGCCTCTATTGCAAACACAGTGCTTATCTGACCTCACATTTCACAGAAACAGTAGGGTAAAGATGCCATCCACTCTATGTTGGAGATGAGAACACTTTAGGTTATAGAGATGGAAGATGTTGGTGTTTGCTACAGAACAGTCTGAGCTGAGGGCAGCTGTCTACAAATATAGATTCCCTTCCAAAAATCACATCCAGATACAAAATATATTCACAATTTCTAGAAAAAAGATGAAGCAATTTTGTAACCATATCAAAATATGCCACCTTAGAGGCAGCTTGCTATAATTTTTATTAGTTTTCTATAAACTTAACTTTTATTGTTTCTATGTGACATTAACTACACATCAGGGCAGATTCCTTGCTCAAGAGTAGCTAACCAAAACAAAATGTATTCAATAGTATTTTTGTACATTTTTGTCTCAATTTGGTTTGTTTAGGCTTTAAAATTTTTCATCTTATTGGATTTTGCTTATTTATTTTGATTTTCATTTTGTGAGTTTTTCTTTTGCACATGTTTTTTGTCTTTTGTTTATTTTGTTGTTTGTTTTTTNAGAAAAGAATAAGAAAGAGAGTTATGTTGGGTGGGTAGGTGTTAGGGAAGACATGGGAGGAATTTGGTAGGGAAAAACATCAAACTATATTGTTTGGGGGAGAATTAACTAAAAAAATTAAAAATTAAGTACAACATAAAAAATAAATAAAAATTTGTAAATAAAAATGTAAAACCAAGTGCTCTTTGGTTTTACATGCTAAATATTTTCAAAATGAATATCTTCAAATATCACCTTTTCAAACTACTATTTCCCCAAATTTATTTTTTCTATTTGTTCGCTGGCAAAATTCTCAAAATACTGCCTTTAACTGCCCTGGCTTTTCTTCTAGTTGCAACTTACTCTTTGGTATTTTCCCTCCTANCAATTTTCTGAAAGTGCAGGTTTTGAGAGACCAATTCACCAAAGACCCACTAATTAACAAATTCAATGGTCTCTTCTAAGTCCTTGTTCAGCGAGTCCTCTGTATGGCAATCAAAATCACAGTCCACTTGTTCCTCCTTGAAAAGCTCTTAGAACTGGAAGAAGAAAATGAATGTCTCTTCCCCACAGAGAGATTTGGGAGAAGAATGGCCCTTGGCTAAGAATTTAATCAAGTACTTATAAGAAGTAATTTCAAAGCTTCCACCTGTCTTGCTATAACTAAGGCAGCAAGCTGTAAGAGATACGTGGTTCAGCATTAGCCCATTATTATTCCAGGTAGACCTGAAATAGCACAGCTAAAAAGGNGGACTGGGAAAGGAAGCATCATAGCACTGCATAGTAATGAGACTAACTGGATTGCAACTATGTGAGCTTGAGAGTTGTGAGGAGGTTAACGAAGTGTTTACTCTTTCTGTTTGATGCTGGAGTTGTTCTGGAGGATATACACACAAGTTTGGATGAATATGAGAGAGAAACAGAGGCAGAACCAAAGACAGAGTTATTCAGCAAACATTTGGAAAACAGGAGAAGCCAAATGCTTAGANCACTAACTTCTAAGGAAACAGCTAAAAGATTTANGCGTAAAGTATACAAGACAACTGCAGGTTTCAGGGAGGAATTCTACAATAAATAGGCTACATTACCTTTGATAAATTTACTCTCTACAATGAAATAAGAATGTAATGCAGACAACACAGAGAAATTAATATTAAACATACAAATTAATACTTCTTAACTAGGCATGAGTTNATATTCCACTGCTCTTTGATGTTAACAGTAGAGGGAAGTAGGTTCTAAGCTCATATTTATTGAGAGAATAAGACAAATCCAAAACATATTATGCCAACTAATTATAGTTTATTGTTACTATTGTTTCATATTAAGATTTTTACACCATAGGAAAATTTCACTTTCTTTTTTATTATTTCATATATTTCTTGAGATTATAATATAATTTTATTTCACCCTCCCTTTTCTCAATCAAAACCATTTTATATAGACATCCTTGAATTATAGCTGTCTTTCTAATACATAGTTCCCCATATATCAGTAAAATAGCTGCACAATTTCACCTTATATACTCTTAGAAAAGAAATCTAACAGGAAAGAAAAATAAATGTCATAAAAGCATCAATGTTTTTGAAAAGACATATAAAATGTCAAATAAATACTTTCCACATATAATTTAGGAAATACAAGAAAATACCCGGAGTTACATATTTCAATTCCAGTCTGTATCTGAAGTTTCAATCCAAAGTTCCATAATGAGGGATATTCTTAGGAAAGAAAAGTGTACTTCAACTCCTCTTGATATTACTATTAATTTATACTAGCCACAGATAAATGCAGAAAAGGACTCTAGCTGGAATTCTACTCAATGGAGAAAGTTAAAAAAAAAATCCAGAAAAATCAGTAGTACCTGGGAGCATGTTCACAACAGCAAGTTATATTAAAAACTAAGATCACAGCATAGGTCCAAAGTCTGAACAAAAAAGGATGTGGAAGTGTGTGGAGGGGCTGGGGAGGGAGGGGGTGATGAGGGAGCAGCTGGAAGAGTGTGAACTGAGAATAGGTCCTATTCTGTATAATACTGCATCATCAACTTACTCTTAAAAGCTGGCACAGCTAATGTAAAGTTTATGTGACTACATTGCCATTGTGCCAAACTCTTCCACATAAAGAGATGACTTGGCAAATGTTAGGCAAAACCGGAAGTATTATTGGTGACAATTCCATGTAGAAAATGATAGCCTCATTGCAGAAGGTGGAGAGGAGTTAGCTCTCTACTTCCTTGAGCCATAGTTTGTAAAGACATATTTTAATATTTCAGTATGTAAGGGTCATTGTGAGCATAACTATACATATATATATATATATATATATATATATACATTGTGTCAAAACATCATTACATAATCAAGAGACTAAAACCTTGATGAAAACAGACAGTATTTGCCTCTCAGGGACTGGGTCATTGTTCACAGAACCCAAATTATATTTAAATTCTCCTAAAAGGAAAACAAATTCATATGTTCTAAATTTATATCTGAATGAAAGGATTTTATGAAACTAAATTTGGTCTCAATCAGGCTAAATAGTNCTAAAATGATCGTATAAAATGAGATGACTGAAAGATAAGATTCAATGNAAGTAATGAGGAAAATAAGTAAATGGAGTTCCTGTGAAACTAGAGTATCAGAACGAGAAACCCAGAAAATTATTTGGTTTGGACATTCATTTCCATCTGCACATTTGTTTCTTGTCTTTTTGTTATCAGTCTTAGAATAATTGATAGCTTGGTGGCATTGCTTATATCTGGGTGTCCCATTGCTTCTGTTTTGTTCCCTAAACCCTGCATGTAGGTCTTGAGCAACCTTCCAAATGAAGTAATTGATATTTCTGGGACTGTGGCAGTCCAAATTATGTCTTTGGTTTTGGTGACATACGCTTTATTTTTAGTGTGTATAAATGTGAGGTTATACTGTGTTTAGCATCTCTGGTTCTCACTTGGTCTCTTCATGTCAAGGACATTTCATTGTTTGTCCTTGCCCTCTCCTCTCTCCTTTTTCTATTTGACAAGCAGTTTTCTCTAGAACTTCCTGCAAGCTTATCTGTTGTATGAATTCACTGCCCAGTTCAAATGTGTGAAAATAGCTGATAATGGATTTAAGAGTTCTCTCCCAGGTAATATCCTGATATTTCCATAAGGCAGAGGTGATGCAATGGGTTGAAGCTTGTAATTTCAGGAAAGTGATCACCACCTACCTAAGCTCCAATGTTGATCATTTCCCATTGCAAGGATCTTTCAAAGGCCTTCTTTGTGACAGACACAGACACTGATCAGCAGAATTTATAAAATAATAGGATTAANAGGCTTAATTCAAGGCACAGTTCTAAAGTATAACACATAGTAAAGGAGTGTTAGTGACAACAGTTAGTATTGTCATATTAACTNAAGTATTTCCAACCCAAATGAGGAATGAATTTGTTTATGTTTATTCTTCTCCACTGTACTTTAATTTCTTTGTATTTCCTTTTATTGTCACAAAGTGTCTTTGCTTGGGAGAGGGTGGCTAACAGCTTAAACTACCATGTCTGCTAGTTGGAACTTCCCTTCATAGGTCCAAAATTAAATAGAATTTCTTCATTTTATTATAAGGTAAAGAGTATCATTCCATATTCTTCCTATTATAAAATCTTCAGGACTATTTATGCATAGAACTACTAGAAACATGGATAGATTAGTACCATAAGAATAAACTATTTGCTTTCGATAAAACAGTTAAAACATCATTAATACCTCTGAAGTTAAAAAAAAAAACACAGAACATTGAAAGTTTCATTCATTTTGGACTTATCATTAGTAAAGGTTAACATGCAGTCAAATTTCCAATATTTATACATAGAATTGCATCATACAGACAAGCTGAAAGCATTTTTTGGGGGGGGAGACAACATATTTGGAAAATAACAAATATAAAATATACATTGTTTACATAAGGCTTTTGCAAAGAATTTTTTCTTTTAAAGCAACATTACCTAATTTCTTCCATAACTTCTCACTTTGAATATTTTAGTTTTGACTTTTAGTATTTCCAAATCAGTAATAGAGGAAATTAATTCGCACAAATTATGGCTCATATGAAATGATGTTCTCTTACTTAAATTGAAGATTTGATATGCTCTTTCAAACATAATTAAGGTGTCTTAGCATCAGAGTAAACTGTCTTTCAAAGTTTATTAATATTTGCTCAGATATCAATATGTAATTTTACTCTCTGTCTAATAGTCTTCCATCCTAAGATGGAGTTAGTCTTTAATCATTAGTCTCTGTTTCTAGTGGAAATAAAGTTTATCACATGTTTATGTATGACTTTTATTCTACTACTTTCACTGATAAAGTTTGATGATAGTGAAACAGTTAAGTAAACACCAAGTTTCTAAGAAAAACCACTGGAGTGCATATGATTCAACCTAATGTGCTTCACAGAAACTAGAAATTGGATTAATATTGCTTGCTCATGCTTGAAGCACAGAAAATTGCTCAAAGGCAGATGGATAGAGAGTGAAAGTCTAAAAATAAAAATCCCAGTGGAAATGAGGATTTTCACAGTTCAGATTGGTTTCTTCTAGTACATAAGTCAGGACATGGAGGAAAACCCTCCAAGTAAGACATTAAAAAAATCACACAAGCACACGAAATTTAGTGAAACTATTGATATCAAGTGTGTGTGTTGTGTGTGTGTGTGTGAGAGAGAGAAAGAGACAGAGACAGAGACAGACAGAGACAGACAGAGACACAGAGACACACAGAGAGAGAATACTGTGGATATCTGAAAAATGTCAGCATACTAACACATGACAAANTTTAGTCTATTCTTTTTTTTGTAACAGCAAGTTCATTATTCACACATTTTACCAAAGACTTTCATGACTTCGACCAGTAGACAGTCATAATATTAACCATTATTACACAATAAAACAAAATAAAAGACCTTGGCATTATTGTTGTTTTTTAAATCTTACAAAACCTACAAAGAAGGTATTCTTTTCTTATTAATATCTGGAAAGATCATCATATATAATATATCTAAGTGCAGCAAATACACCAGCTGTTCATAATGTGATGAGTAAGAAATAATTATGAAAACATTGGTGAGTTGCAAATGAAGATTTATTTAAAAATCACTTTGTTCATAGTGTTGAATAAAATTCATAACTGTAAAGTGTGTTTAGTAATCATATTTAATACACATACTATAGTTTAAGGACAAGCACATAAAACTAGCCCCCATGCCCAGCCTCAGTGCCATGCAAGCCCTAATCTAAATTCTGAGTTTACATTTATTTAGAATAAAATTTTCCAAGAACATATATATTTAAGATAAGGTGTCCTTGCTTAAATTAGCATATTTTAATCAAAGAATAATCATGTTTTAGCACTTACTAGTTCTTTATTGTCCTTTATTGATGAGTAATATTTCTCTGCACTATAGGCATATAATGAATGGTATGATGCATGATGCTTAAATTATCAGTTAGCACACAAAAATCTGGTTTAATTCTGTATTTTAAGTTCAAATATCACTGCTTTGAATACCCATGTTAGTGTATTATTTCTGAATATATAGGGCCATGTTTTTAAAGTTTGAAAGAAAAATCACAAGGCAGGCAAACTACAACTCTCAACAGCTGTCAAAAAAAAAGAGAGATAGAAAGAGAATGTCACTTTTTTTGAGCTCAAGTTCAGGGCAGCCTTAGCAATGAAGGTTTGCAAACAGCGGTATGAGGGGCTCTTTAGAAAGAATGAGAAACTCAAGTGTCAAGGCAAGTGCTGTTATGATTTAGGCTTGGAACCAAGGAAGAAGAGAAGGGAAGTTATGCTGTTTGAGTTAAAACTCAGAGAAGCATATAGGCTTAACAGTGAATATCAGCAAACAATTGACCTATGACTATTACTGCTTGGGACAGGTTCTTGCTACATAATTAGAAAGTGGCATCAAATTTATATTAATTCTTCTGCCTTAGTCTTTCAATTGTTAAATTATAGACATTCACAAACATGACTGACCCACTTAAAACTCTTTTGTGTACTTCCAATTCCTTTGGAATAGAATTTCTGGGCCATGTGATAATTTAGTGTTCAACTTGTTTGAGGACTTATTACTTTTCCAAAGTGGCTAAAACATCTTGTATCCTTAACAATAATGTGTGAATTTCTAATTTCTCTCTTTCTCTGATTCTTATTATTATCATCTGTCTTTGATTTTGGGCATTCTGCTATATATTTTCAATATCCATTGACCTCAACTACCTTCCATTTATTTATATGCCTATTTCTACATTATCTTATGTTCATTGTAAACAGTAGTTTGTATTATATAAAGTTTTTATCATTTTGAGGGTTTAATTTGTGACATACCATATGTTATATTTTAAAAAGAAAATTATATGCTATGAGGTTGTTTTTGTTTCCTAGTGGATCTTCTATTTAGTTGTTTTACTCACTCTTAAAGTCGGAGAAACTTCCAACTCCCACTCATGACTGATTTATTTTCATATCCTACCACACAGGTGAATCAACTACTTGAGGTAAATAAAATCATTACCACACTCCGAGAATAGAAATGTTGTAGGAAGCTGAGAGTTGAGAGAGAATATTGAACATGCTCTAGGAGAAATGCTTTTAAAGGAGCTGCTTAGGAGTTGTGTGCAATGCTGCTGGCATTTCTTCTGCACCACTGGTAGGTGGGAGCAAAGAGTGATGAGAAATAGCTTCAAGTGAAAACATCACAAGCCCCATGCTCAGTGATGTCCACCCATCATTCTGCAACAGTTCACCCTAAAGCCATAATCACCAGAGTATGGACTTATTCTGTCTGTTTGTATCTTATACTATTAGAGAAAGTTGACTGAACCCCTCACACTAAGGCCAGGAAAGACAAAGCTCTGTGAACTTTCCAATGGAGAGAATAGGACTTGATTTCATATTTAGGGGATTCTATAAGAAATGCTAACTACATTACAGTGATAATTGTTAAAACTAAGATTTTCCGTGCATATATATACATACATACATATTACTTACTTTACAGAAACTGACTCTAGGAGTTATGTATGNTTACTGTGGTAAGCCATGTAGTCCTTCTTCATGCCAACATTATAAATTATAGTATGTAGCTTGGTCAAGTCAGAGGAATGGATTCACTTTAAGATAGCTAAAGAATATACAAAACTACACATATTACTGTGATTTAAATTGACCTCTATACTGAGGAATGAAGACATTAAGTTATCAACACTATTGTGATTTCCTCAAATTAATGTTTCTGAATTATAACCCAACTTTTAATAAGCAATAGAAATAATAAATCATATAAATACTAAAAGTAAGGATTTCAGCACATTTTACTTTTTTTGTGTTATGCTACTTTTTACTGTGTATGATCCTCCTTAATTTTCAAATCTTCCTGTTTAGTTATATTAATTACTTCCATGAACTATAAAGTCAGATAGCCTAAAGAACATTTTATATACAATTATATATTTGATAGTGTGTTGTAGAATATTATTTTATGATGTGTTGCATATGTTTATGTTGCATTTGTTTAAGTCTGTGAAGCTNTGTTACTGTGTCTGTCTAAAACTCCCAATGGTCTAATAAAAAGCTGAAAAGCAAATAGTGATGCAGGAAAAAGGATAGGTGGGACTGGCAGGCAGAGAGAATAAATAGAAAGAGAAATATGGGTGGAGAAAAAGAAGAAAGAAGTACCCAGAGAAGGAGATGAAGAGGACATCAGGGGCCGGCTACCCAGCTACACAGCAAGCCACAGAGTAAGAAATAATGAAAGGTATACAGAAATAGAGAAAAGTAAAAGCTCAAAGGTAGATGGGTTAATTAAGTTAAGGAAAGCTGGCAAGAAACAAGCCAAGCTAAGGTCGGGTATTCATAATTAAGAATAAGCCTCTGTGTGTGTTTTATTTGGCCACCCAAAAGAGCAAAAACAGTGAACAATATTTATGACTCTGTCTATCTGTCATTCTTATCCTTTTTAATTAATTGATTCTGGAGACCTATATGTGGCAACTATGCTCATGTGTGCACTGGAAAGACTCCCTTTGAAAAGAGTTTGGTAGACTCCATTTGCATTCTCTTGTGCCCACAATTCCCATTTTCTGTATTTCTAGAATACATTCAACTCACTAGCATCAAGAAAGACAGAAACATAGAAACCCTGAGTCATATTTTGAAGCATTTTCATTTCTAGTCTTATAAAATAAACCAACTTCTTTATATCTTATTTCTCATCTAGTATCGTGCATGCACTTCACCATCCATCTTCATTGCTACTACTCAGATCTATCACATTAATATTTGTGATGGAATCAATTTATCCTCTCTCTGATTGTCTTGTTTCCCATGCATCTTTGTTTCACTTGTCCACCAAATTTTATTCATAGTCACCTTTCTGAAATATGACTCTGACAATGAAATAATAGTTGACCATCCACATGCATCCAAAGTCCAGTTACACACAGAGACTGTTGGAATCAAAAGGGAATGATACATAATGCACACCCACCTGAGAGCTTCTTAGGATAATGCACCTACTGTTTTGGTAAATGTATTGCAGGAGTTTAAAGAGTGTATTAAATATATTCATGGATTACTGAATAAAAATTCTGAGTGAAGACAATGAATCAAATTTAAAATGTAAGAATGTTGATTAGGGGGTAAAAATAATCAAAACATATTGTATAAAAGTCTAAAAAATACATATTTTAAAATAAAAAATAAAAGTGTAACAAATATTAGCTCCCACCTGGGTTATGCTATGACCAAAGTCAAAAAGTAAAAGANAGCGACTAGAATAATAGAACTTGGGGTTATTTTCTTATTTTCCACCTTAATTTGAAGATTTCTTGAAAAAANTGTTTTAGATACAGAAAAAGTATATTTTACAAATATAGAAAAGCCATAATGGAATAATTAAAAGAAGATTTTACTACTTTAAAAAAACTA
>LZPO01087732.1:20772-60671 GCA_001675575.1 Neotoma lepida | reverse complement strand
GAGTCTCACTACATAGCCCCAGGCTGGTACGACCTTGAGATTCCCCTTGTTTTTGGCTCCTGAGTGCTGCAATTACAAGTGTTACAGGCATGCACAACCAGGCCTGGTTCTCATTTCTTGTTTTAGTACTTATTATGATTAGTGATAACTGTTAACTTGACAGAATCTAGACTCACTTGAGATGTGGGCCTCTTGGGCATGCCTATACAGTATTATCTTGATTGTCTTAATTGAAATGGGAAGACTTGCCTACAATGGCATCTCCCTGGCTGGGATCCTGGGCTACATAAATCGAGAAAGGGAGCTGCAGAATAGCATGCATCTCTATTCATTGCTCTTTGCTTCCTGATTGTGTGTGTAACATAACTACCTTCTTCAAGTTCCTGTTGCCTTGGCTTCTCTGCCATGCTGGACTGGACCTTTAACTGTGGGCTGAGGTTAACCTTTGCTTCCTTAAGCTGTTTTTGTTGGAGTATTTTCTCACAGTGATAGCAAAAGAAACCAATATAGTATTAATAGTAGATATATTAGAATACAGAATATTAACCCCCTCTCTCTTTTTTATTATTGCCCATATCTTAATTATCATAGAAAACACAGAGTAAAAATAAATGAAAAGAGATAATCAGTTGAGGGTGAGGTNGGCAGTTTTTGGTTTGTTTTGTTGGTAGGATGGGCGTGAGAGAGATGGACATGGATACTTTGTCAGTTGGTAAACAGAATAGGTAACTGGAGAGAAAGGACCCTGCCTCCCACTTCCTAATGTATCCTGCCACATTGCTGAGCTGTGGAGTAGTCTCTTGTCACTAGCTCTGCTTCTGTTCCAGGGACTCATTCTAGAGAGATGATGGTACAGCAACGAAATGTCAAAAATGCCTGGGTTCTTAACCCAGATTTGGGTTCAATTACTGCTCCATTTCTCCCAAGGTACTGTGAGACATTGGGCAAGTCTCTGACTCCATGGTTTTCAACTCTCAGACAGAGCTATATAAGGCTACTGTGGTGTCAACTGGATGCAGTATGTGCAGAGTTCTGGTAAGTAGTGTCTTGTGCAGGAGGTAGCAGATGTTATCAGTCGGCTTTTTCATTTTCCTCCTTATGAATTGTTTATGCCCTTTTCCTTTCAGAAAGTCATACAGTGATAACAAGGTCAATCTCTATAGGACAGATAGTTTGGGGTCAAGTAGCACCTCCGCTTTCCCTGAAGGCTGGGCAAAGCTACTGCATGTATGCCATCACCCACCACCTCTCCTGGCCGATGGGAGCAGTCTGATTTATTCAAGACAGCTGAGATCTTACTAAGATCTTTACTTTTTATCTTAGGGTTTTATTGTCTGCTTTAAAAATTATGTTCAGATTTTGTATATTTAAAACATGCCTTTGGAATTATGAAACACAATGTTCTCAATCATAAAAAAAGATGAATTATATTATGCTTTCTATTTCCCTTTCTGGGTTTTCTTCTGATCTCCATGCATGAAATTTTTCTGTGATAGTCTCTCTGCCTTATGTCCTAAGTTAGCTGAGACACTAGCTTAAAAAATTGTGCAAGATTTTTTAACTCCTTTAAGGTGTACTACTCATTCATTTGTTGACCATTAAACTATTTGTTGAAAGCTTATTATATGCTAGAATCACCACTTAATACTTGAGATACAGTAGAAAACTATACAAACTGAGTTCCTTATCCATAAAATGGAAAAAGGAAATGTTGCATTTTAGTATTGTTGAAAGGAATAAATAAAGATAAATGTACAAAGGAAGAGGAAGGTAAGAAGAGGACCAAGTTTGTGAGTCTCTTACTCTGCCCCTGTAATGCCAAGGTCTTGGTAATCTTGGGAAAGTATTGCTGTTAACCTCGTCTTTCTTTTTCATGTATATGTATGCATGTGTGTATGCATGTTCACATATGTGTGGGTGCATGTGTATGTTCGTGTGTGTGGAGTGCACAGTACGCATATGCACGTGGGGGCCCTAAGTTGGTATTTGCTATGTTCCTCAGTCATTCTTTACTTCAATGAGGCAAGGTCTCTCCCTTAGCCTAGAGTTTACTGATTCCAGCTAGTCTAGCTAGCCAGCTTGCTCAGGGACCCTCTGTCTCTGGCCCCTGAGTGATGAGTGCTNAGGTTACAGGCTTCCACCACACCTCTCTGGCTTTTATGTGGGTCCTAGGGATCATCCTTGTACAGCAAGCNTTATTCCCTGAGCCATCTCTCTAGGCTCCTGTTACCCCTATCTCAAAGATTTAGAGGAGGAAAGTTACGGTCCAGGCCACTCACTTAATTGAAGCCTGGTATGAAGTCCACATGGTTCCCATTTTGCCTCCAGTGTTCCGTACGTACTGCTTGTTATCTAGCAGGTATGTTAATTCCATCACCAACCAGTCTCCTTATGCTGTTCACAATATATGTGATGGCACCAACCATGATTTAGGTAGAGCAAGGGGTGATAGAATAGAAAGCCAAAATCCTGATCCCTCCATTCCTTAAAGAACAAGAAACAAAGAGGACTCATACAAGGAAAGAGAGATAGAAATATGTACAGATTAAACTCAATATTTCAAGTTACCAGTGGAAGACTTTGAGGTTCTTTGTAGTCACACTTGCCAGCTCAGGAGACATCTGGAACACGGACTCTCAGCAAGAGGAACATTCTCCTTCCCAAGCCAACCCATCTCTGCTGCTGTGACCTTTAAAGATTAAACGTTTAAAATTCTCTATTCCTCAGACACTCATACTCCCCAGGTGGAGGCAAATCTCATCTGCACAAACCATGAGGCATTTTTTCCCTCTTGAGACTCTCAGTGTCTATCCAAGGAAGAAAGAGTCTGCCAGAAAATGTTCACTTGGGGCCTGCACATTTTCAAGAAGCTGAAAGCTGAGTAAGAAGTGAAATCACTCTGCTTATACTTGGCAGAGGGGATGCAAAATTGCCCCCAAGTTAAACAGCATGCATCTATGCCTCCAATTCTCTTCTGCCTCCCCGTTCAGAGGGGTCAGAACAAGGGCATATAAGCAATTTACTAGCAACAGAGCTGCATATACTTCTTTTTGGTATCAAGGAAAAAAAGGGCATGGCAGAGAGCACTTGTGCCACCNAGAAAATCATGAGGGCTAGCAGAACGAAAGATAGATAGGCCAGAAGCACAGTGGAGCTTTGCATGCAAAAAGGGGGGGGGGAATCTTTTCCTTGGCATAGAGAAATTATATCCCGAAGGTTCTTTTTTCTCCTTTTCTTGGCAATGTAACAATTCCTTAAAATAGAGTTATAAAACAGAAACAGATTCTATAGAAGCAAGAAACCAAGACTAATGACTTCAGAGAACTTACAGCTCAAACTTCTCATTCTAGAGAGGATCAAACTGAGGCCAGAACGATGACTTCTGTGACTGAAAGCATCTGCCATTGGCCAAATCAGCACTGAAGCCTGTCCTCTACTAAGCCTNTCCTGTAGCCTCCATTATCCTCTGTTTTCTATGTTATAGGGAAAAGCCTTCAACAGAAGGGTATCTCGCCCATTGGACTATAGCATTAGACTATCCAGTCCTACAGAAATATGGGAATCAGCATTTTTAGAGGTTCATCCCTGAAAGGAGCCTGTTTGCTGGAGAGGAAGGGGAGTAAAAGGATGGTATTCCTTCTCTCCCCATAAATGTCAAGTTCCCCTCCAAATCTTCCTCTAATCTACTTCCATTTTCACGATACCTGTACTAACCCTCTTTGCTACCTTACCTATCAAAGGGTGCTGCTGATTCTCAAACATGCTGGCCAATGTCCAAACCAAACCCATTTTGTAGGACTGTCCTAAGCACAGCTGAGGTGGTCTGGCCTTACAAAGGGACTTTACCGAAACATAGGTAAAAGAAATGGTAGTGGATGACATTGCTCTTGGCCCATTACCTGTGCCCAAGTGAATAAGTCACTTGACTTGTTTGGTTTCCTCATTTGTTGGGTAGGGGGACAACACCCATGGCCTGGATTAAATGAGAAGATTCAGAAGGCAAGGGAGCACTGTACTGGCTGGTGTGTCAACTTTACAAGAGCTAGAGTCATTAGAGAGAAAGGAGCCTCATTTGAGGAAATGACTCCATGAGATCCAGCTGTAAGGCATTTGTTCTATAAGAAAGCAGGCTGAGCAAGCCATGGGGAGCAAGCCAGTAAGCAGCACCACTCCATGGCCTCTGCATCAGCTCCTGTCTCCAGGATCCTTCCCTGTCCTGACTTCTTTCAGTGACGAACATCAATGCTGAAGTGTAAACTCTTTCCTCCACAACTTGCTTTTTGGTCATGGTTTTTCATCACAGCAATAGAAACCCTAATTAAGACAAGTATCTAGCAGAGATCACTATACACAGTGGGCCCCCATATCCATAAAATATGCAGCATATTGATTTAGAAACATGGCCTTATGGTCAATCATTTTTAAAAATATTCCCTGAGCCACTTGACCTGTACCTGATTCTAAGTGTTGGGACAGAAACAGACATAAAATGGGCCTTATACCTTGCAGAAATAATGTTTATGGGTGTTGTATTGAATTGTGTATCCCCCAAAAGATACCTTAAAGATGAATCCCCAGTATCTGTAATGTGCCCTCATTTCAAAATAGAGTCTTTGCAGATATAATCCAATGTGACTGGTAGTATTGTAAGAAAGGCACCCCATGAAAGACAGGGACATTGTTAGAATACTGTATGATGATCAAGGCAGAGACTGGAGTAACACAACCACAGGCAGGCCTACCAAAACTGTACAAACAAGCCACCTCCAGACATTAGGAAGAGGCAAGCAGAGATCCTGCCTGGAGACTCAGAAGGAACAGTGTTCTTCTGACAACTTAACCTTCAGTTCTAATCTCTAAAACATAACAGGGTATGTTTCTGTTGTTTGAAGCTGCCCAATTTGTAGCAGTCCTAAGACACTGATATGGCTGGGACATATGCAAGGGAGCAAAGGCACTCATTACAATACAAGAAGTGAAGAAACACATACTGAATTCCTCCATCCAAGGAGCCTGTTACATGTACTAACTTTGTGATATTAGTTATGCCAGGATACTTCATGGGAGCCACCATGCTAATGGTAATGTATATAAGTAGAGGTAGTCTGACCCTGAAAGGAACAATCTATCTGTCTGAGGATTCAGGGAAGCAGTCTCAGAGAGGATAGCTGGAGCTGATACCTGANGGATGAGTAGAAGCTTGACAGATATGTGGGACAGGGGCCAANACACTGCCCAGGCTGGAGAACCTGATGTGTGCAGAAGCAGAACACTAGATACTCCATTNTGAATTTTAGTCATCTACTGGTGTTGAGGCATTGCTGGAATGTGGTGCTGATGTTCATCTGCCTTCCAGATACCTTTCTGTGCTTTGATGTTCTACAGACATCTCTTACTCAAAGGTTATAAATGAACTGATCTTTTTCCTATACCTGCCTATGCTCCTGTTTCCTTCCTGCCNTCTCTTACTCAGTGAAGCACTGTTCCCCAGTCAGCTCTACCTACAAGTCTCAGGGTGTCTCTGTANTCAGCTCCAGGGAATTGACCTCTTTATCCCTGGCTTGCCAATCATTTCTGAGCTCCACTCTCTGTGGTTCTGTGGGATTCTCACTTGGCATAAGGTTGCAACTCTCCAGCTGTGTCTCTCGGCCATATTCTTTCCAGCCAAATCTCTCTGCCAGATAATTAATGATGTGTAAACAAATGCTTAATTGTACCAGGGGAGCACATATTTAAAGAAACTTTGTGATGAAGCAAACACGAAGAGCATCACTCTCACAAATTCGCCCCCACCCTCAACACTGTTTGGTTATTCATTTCACATATTTTTATGTTAGGGACTACCCCCAGACCCCAAACTAAAAGAAACCCTAAGGGAAAATGGGATTATATTGAGATTTATTCACGTTATGTGTTTCCTGAAATACTTCTTTCTCTCTTGGATTTGTGCCTTTGGCCTTCAGCCTTAGGCCCTTGCTGGGAGAAAGGAAATTGTTGGTTTTTGGCAAGAAGGAGGAGATGTGAACTCATTAAGAATATACCTGGGTCTTTTATTTATGTTCTCTCTCTTTACTCTTCATACAACCCAATGATTGGCTAAACAAGAAAGCTCAGTACCTTACACAAACTAGTACTAGTTTGTGAGGAGGAACAACACACTGAAGGGGTGCCTGGATTAAATAGAAGGGCACTGCCATCTTTAGGCACCCTCCTTTGAGCTGTTTGGATTTCTGATCAGCCTATTGCCTTTTCCAAGTGGACATAAAGACATCCGTCAGAGCACATGCCGTCTCCTCAGCCATGCTGATTCTCTGAGGGTGGGCCAATCACTTGGGGTTTAGGGGGCGTGGAACCACAGAGGAAACTTCTGTTTGGTGCTGCTCTGAGGTTTGACCTTTGTGCTGAAAATCTGGGTCGTGGGCAGTAGGGGAAGGGCCTATACAGCCAGGCAGGGTTCTCAGAAAGGAAGCACCTTGGCTGGGATCTGAAGTTGAGCCCTCTCTAGGGAGTCTGAAAAGGTGTTTTCTTTTTTCTTTTCTTTTCTACAGTTCTTAATGACCCAGATGTTTCAGAAAGAGGAAGCATTATAGCATTTTTAGAATAGTTAGTGGGGTGTGACAGAGGCTATACCCACAGGAATGCATTCCCTGCTCATTTGTTTCTGAAGCCATTGTTCATGGGGCACCTGCTCTACCACAGACCCTGCACTCTTCTTAGCGTATAACCTTGACTCCTTGCAGGGCCTCTTCCTGTCTGGCCTACACATACATATCTCAAGTTTTTCCCAGAGAAAGATCAGCACTACCTCGAACCTCCCCTCTGTCTCCTCGTTTACTTCCTTTCCCTTCCCCCACAGAACCTATGGGAGGAAGGTTGGTGCTGACCAGCACCAGCCGTGCTGCCAGTCACTACTCAGCCCTGCTGCGTTACGGCTTCAAGGAGACACATGTCCCAAAGTCACCATGGCACAGTGACTTAAGGACGTTTTCCTTTGTGTGTCACCTCAATAATCCTGGTAGTCTTCTTATCATTGTTTTGATTTTTTTTGATACAGAGTCTCACTCTGTAATCCAGGCTGTCCTCACACTCNTGGCAATCCCCCTGTTTTAGCCTCCCAAGTGCTGGGATTACAGGCATAAGACACTACATCCAGATTTCTTCCTACTTCTTGGAAAGCCTTCAGTCTCCATGGCAGGATTGTCTTCCTTAACACCCAGTTTTGATAGCAGAAACCTCAGAATTTTTTCTTTTTCAATCTGTGTATGCCCGGTACAGACTTTTCTCCCGTGCTCCTTATATTAATGTATACAGTAACTTACCAAATACCTAGAAGCTGAGGTCTTAAGAACATCTCTGATACCACAAACAAATTTATCTTTTGAAAACTTTCTCTATGACTTTCATCTCTTCAAATGTCTTTTTGTTCAACTTTTTTTCTTTTCTCCCCTGCCCCATATTTTTTGTCAAGGTCTCACACTGAGTGCTGGCAGGCCTTGAACTTACTTACAGCAATCCTCTTGCCTCAGCCTCTGTAGTCCTGGAATTACAGGTGTGAACAAACAAGCCCCAAACGTCTGTATTTTAGTAATACCATCATCCATCTAATGACCAGACTAGGAATTTGTGAGTCAGTTTTCACTCTCATCAGCCNCTCACCTCTTAGTCATCAACTCCCATGGATTTTGCACCTCAAATGTATCTCACATTTATTTCCCTTACTTCCCACTATATTCTAGTCAAAATTTATTTTCACAAATGCCTTCCTTTTAATCTACACCCTTTCCAATATGTTCTCTAAAAACAGAAAACTTTCTCAAATGTAAGTATGATCGTGATATTCTTCAAGTAAGATGTTTCAAAGGCTTTTCATCTATGTTTATATAAAGTGTCATTGATTTCAGTCTTATATGGTTTATGCCCTATCAACTCTCTGGCCTCATCCCATGCTATATACCCTTTTATTTCCTGCATCATTTGGAGTGACCAGAATCTTGTTTGCATTCTCTTCCCCTCACCTCCACACTCTTTTTCTTCTTATAACCGTTTAAGTTAAATATAAAATCATATATACTTGTTTGTTTGTTTGTTTGTTTTGGAACAGGGCCTTATATATCCCAGGCTGGCCTTAAACTTATTCACTATATAATTGAGAATGACCTTGAATTTCTGATCCTTCTTCTGCTGTTCCTTCCAAAATGCAGAGAGGACAGGCCTGAATGCCTAGGCCTGGTTTTATGTGGTGCCGAGGGTTGATGCCACGATTTCACATGCTCTAGACAAGCACTCTATGAACTGAGCTATATATTTGTAAGAAAAGCTTTTAGAAATCCAATGTGCTTTTCACCCAGATTATTCCAGTGGTAACATCTTGCATGCTATAGTATAATATCACACCAATAAGCTGACATTATTATGATTTATTATTTATTTATATTTTACCAATTGTATATGCTCTCATATATGCTTGGATATTTAGTTCTTTGTGATTTCATCACAAATTTAGAGTCCTATAGCCACCACCATTATGAAGACAAGGATCACTTCAATCATAAGGATTATATAATGGTTGTATGGCACCTTCAAAGGGCCAATTTCCATTTACTGCTATGTTTCACACTATTCTAATCCTTTCCACCAATATTATTTATTTGTTCAATTAATTTTTATTTATCAGGCCTCATACATCAGTTTCTCTGATCTCAAACATGCCGAGAAGTATTGCTTTCTGTTTCATTAGAACTTTATTCTCTGATGAGCGTTGTGGTGCACACCTTTAATACCAGTACCCAGGAACCAGAGGGAAGTGGATTTCTGTGAGTTTGAGGCCAACTTGGTCTACACAGAGTTACAGGGAAGCCATTGAATAGTGAGTCCCTGTTTCAAAGAAGAGAAAAAAAAATAACCCTGTTTTCTTTCTTTCCTATCTTGGCATCCATTTTCTTATCCCTAGACAGCAATGTTCACGAAAGCAGTGGCTGGGTGAGGCTTGTAAACTTCTCTCTCTCCAGCATCCACCAAGTGCTTATAACTAGGGGATTTCTCAATTAAAATGAGTAGGAGTAATGAGTTAAAAAGACTAATGAGTCCCATGAGACTCCCTTCCTTAAGGAGCTNCACCAAGCAGGCACTCTAAAACAGTGATTTGAAGTGACGCTACCTTGGAGGGAAGAATGGAGACTGTGGTGCTCTAGAGCATCCATTTTCCTTCCAGTCTCCAGATATGCCAAGCTGGGCACATTCAGGACCAGGAACCCCAGGTGTCCATGTGTCAACAACCTTTAATACAATTTGGCAGGTCGGCAAATGGCACCGGACACCATGGCAATGAGTTTAAAGACATAATTTCAAAGACCTCAATTAGTTGGTTTTCTCAGTTTCATAACCACAGACTAAGTAGTTTTCTTATCAGAGACCAGGACCTGACAGTAGCCATACAATGAGCCCCAATCCTGATCACATAATGCCCTAATTTGAGTGCAGATTCCAAGACTGTCCAACTGTGTGACAAATGAAACATTCTCTGTAAAGAGAGCAGGGAGATTAGGGACACAAGGAAAGCAGAACCCAGAGTGTGTGTCCTCTGGAGAGGTCAATGATATAAACACCCATTTTACACTCTAATAGGAAAAAGTTACAGCTGGAAGTGCCTTTAAAAGTATGCATTAGCACAAGGGCTCTCTCTCTCTCTCTCTCTCTCTCTCTCTCACACACACACACACACACACACACACTTTTATAGTGCAGAGAATAGGTACTAAACTCACCCAAACACAGTACAAATATTAACATTTTATATCAGCTGTAGTTCCAAAAACCGTGTTCCCATTTCTGAATCCTTGCTAATTATTTTTTTTACCAAAGTACAAGTGACCTTTTGACTTGGAACATCAAATTAAAGATTTACCTCAGCCTCCAACTGATGTTCCCTACTAAATTCTTTCTTACCAGTTGGTGACATATAAAATTCAAAATGCCCGTGGTAATCTCTGGCTTGAAGCCCGCAGGAGCTTCCCATTAGCTTCGGGATGGAGTTCATGTTTCTTTGCCTCAGATTCAGCAGAGCCTTGCCTTATTTCTAGTCTCACCTTTCCTTTCCTATATCCCACTGCACTGAGCATGTCATGCTGCTTTGTGTGTGTACTGAAGTTTTTGCACTCAATAGCTTTTCACCAACCTTTGTCTGCCTAACTCTGGCTTACACTTCAAGTTTCACCNTCACCATNATCTCTTTCTGGGAACCTTCCCAGACCTCTTAGATTTGCCTATTTCTCAATGCTTGCCACTATCATGTCCTGTAGAGCCTTCAATCATAAAATCTTATGTCTGTGTCCCCTCTAGTCAGGACTCCTTGAGAACAAACCTGCATCCTAATCATCTTTTCTCGCTGTCCAGCATGGGGACTGATACATTAGAAGCTCTTAGTGAATTCAGATGAAAAAGTAGAGCAGTTCTATGACGAGCATGCATTGAGAGGTAACTGCACATACAGCAGCATGCTGCTGTTCCACAGGTGTCATGCTATTACATTTTCCTAATAGCTATTGGGACCACTAAACAGCAGAGCCCTCTCCACTCAGTGTCCTAATAGGCTCCAATGCTATTCTCCAAACAATGACAGATTGCCTGTAGGCCCTGCCTCTGGCCCTATCCTCCATTCCAATCCATAACCTCCAGATTCATGTCCTGCTTTCTATCCTTTTACCTCACTCTTCAACTTCCCTCTCTACTTGACCTATTCAGATATGATCTAGAGTCAGACTCCATGATTTACTGTTGACTCCCATTCTGGACCATCAACCTCCATCCTAGCTTCAGACTTTACAGCCTACCCGACTGACCTGTTTTGGTTAGGATCAATTAAACACCACTGCCTTCCAGGGTCCAGCCTCGAGAAAGGCACATTATGGGGCTCACACTCACACTGACATCACCTTGGCTAATCTTTCCAAAGGTATGCCCGGTTCTCTTGAATTTGCTTCGGCACCAAAGAAGCATAACTATCAAATGCACTGTCTTGTCAACTTTTCTTTGTAACTGCTATTAAAAACGAGTGTAAGAGATACNACCTTCAGCATCTGAAGCAGTTTTTCATGGTATAGTGGCCTAAACAAAGGACCTGTGGCATTCTGGGGGATGTACTGATTTCGGCTTTTCCTCTGTTGTCTCCAGCACATCAAGCTCTGAGGTAAGATTTTGGAAGCTATGAAAATAGAAAGCACTTTGGCATTGGTCAAAGAGAGGTTAACATGTCTCTTCCAAGGAGCTCTGGTCCTCAGGAAAGAAACCAAGAATTAGCCCTGCTCTAACTACCTCTTCTTTATTTGCTCACGCTAGCCAATCTCTCAACAAGTCCTGCAATTTCAGCATCTGAATGGTTCTTCCAATTTCTGCTTACTTTTTGTCACATCTATCTATCTATCTATCTATCTATCTATCTATCTATCTATCTATCTATCTATCTATCTATCATCTATCTACTTCTATCTACCTACTTATCTTTCATCTATCTCTCTATCTCCTATCTATTTATCTATCTATCTAAATACCTATCTATCTATCTATCTATCTATCTATCTATCTATCTATCTATCTATCTCTATATTTATCTAACTCTCTATCTATCTGTCTCTCTATCTATCTATCTATCTATCTATCTATCTATCTATCTATCTATCTATCATCTCTCTCTATCTCTCTCTCTCTATCATCTATCTCTCTCTCTCTATCTATCATCTATCTATCTATCTGCAGGTCAGAAGACACTTTGCAGGAGTCAGTTCTCCTAAAATAGCACCATGACCTGAGCACCAAGTATATAATACAANGATTCTGTGGGGGACATTTTACATTCACATTCCAATAGTCATTTGGGGTTAATTTACTTAACTTCTCAATGTCTCAGTTTCCTCATATGCGATATGGTGATTAAAAGTCTTGAATTGTTCACAAGATTCAGTGAAATAATCCCTAAAGAGTTACCATCATCACTGGCCCAGCAAGGAGCTCACAAACATTGCCTTTGTTTATCACTGCCTTCTTTCTTCCATTACCATCTGCACCTCTGTACCTCGCATACCCTGCTAGCCTGCAGACCCATGACCATTCATCCCTCCAAGGTCTTCTGCCTGGTTTCTTTCCTTTACTTCTTCTCCTCTAATTGATGTATTGTGCTATAATCAAAGCCTTCTTCCCAAAGGTGTACTTAATAATATGATTTCTAGATTAGAAACCCTAATGCTGATACTCCATTCTGGAATTGTCTATAAATAAAGCATGAGCTCCCTGTCTTTGTAGAAATGACTCTGAGACTAGGACCAGAGAGTATTGCCCTCTGACCCACCATGTTACATGGCTCAGAGTGCTTAAGTAAATGTTCCAAGGGTCTATGATTATTCACTGATGGACCTGGGATTTGAACTCAGAATCTGTATTATATTCATCTGCATCTCCTTAGCAGATATGACCACACAACTGACACCAGTAATAAAAGAGGCATCGTGTAAGCAGAAAAGGAAGGGTGCATGAGGTGAGAAAGAGGAGCAAGGAGGGTGAGCTCAGATGAGCTGAGCTAACTAGCCCGGGAAGCACTCCCTTTGGGGCTTTAAGAGGCTGGAGGGGGAGGGGAAAACAAAACTGAAGTAAACATTGAAGGAAATTCAGGGTTGTCTGGGAAGATGGAATAAAGCTCAAGCCTTGAGTGCAAAAGCATGCCACAGATGATGCTCTCTTTTTCCCAAGCACAGGCCCAAACAGAAAGAACTCAGGTTTTATTCTGGATCTCAGTTACTGTTATTGGGGATGAAGTGCCCTGTTAAGTTTCAAGTCTATCTTTAATTGACTGGGTNCTGGAAAAGACTCCCTTCTTGAGTTCCCCTAAACCCAAGATCTTATTATGAAATAGCTTTCCGGTAAGACTAGTCTAACACCCATCCATTTGTTCAGAAACTCCTGCAGACCCCTGCTGGGCATCAGCCCCCCAGATTGAAGCTGTAGAAAACAAACCAACATGGTCCTTAGACTCAAAGCATTCATCATGGCTTAGTTGGGAGAATGTCCCACACGTAGTGACAACTCTGGGTTAGAAGTGCTCTGGGGCTTGGTAAAAAGAGTATTCAGGAAAGTTTTCTTATAAATGATACCTAAGCAAGGTTCTAAGAAAGCAGTTTGTACTAAAGGGATTGCTTGGGCTCATTTCAAAGGATTAAAGTGAATTCTTGCCTTTGTTATTGTGGTTGCAGAACAATATGTTATCACTTGATATTTTGAAACATTTAGATATGTAGGGTAGTATAGCTGTGTGGCAGAATCCTTGCTTTGGGGAATTTAAGCTGTAGTTCCATATCCTTATGGGGATTTCCTCAACTGTAAACCAGGGATAATATCATTGCTTGTAAAAATTTCATAGCTGAAGAGCCTGATGGTATTCAGGTGGAATGAAAAGAAGAACACATTTCCTGGGACTGTTTTAGGGACCCAGTGTTATGAGTAAAAGGATAGTTTACTGGGAGGCCAACTCCGCCTTCTACCACACATATGCGGCTCTGTCCATGTTCCTTAACCACACTGAGCTTCAGTCTCTTCTTTTGTCCAGTGAGGACAATTTTACCATGCCTAGCTGGTAAATGGTAGTCACTGGTCTCAAACCTCCCATTCCCATACCATGCGGGCCCTCCCTCATCCTGTTTCCCCATCTGTGAACAGGACGGGATGGAGAGGCTCTGTGTAGCAAAAGAATGAAAGAATATTCTCTAAGGGCTGTTTAGCTTTGACATCCCATGCATAAAACAACAGCCAGATTGGACTATTGCTTAATTCTATCCAAACTGCCAGATAGGCATTTGAATAAGTAATCTAATATATACATTTTTATTCTATTCAATATTCAGGTCGACTCCTGGTTGGAATGAGTATTCAGAATGATGATTGCTTAGAAACATACCATTCCAAATACGAATGAGAATATTTTTTCAATACTCAGTTCAGCAAGGATGAGAAGGCATGAGATTAGGTTCTGCAAATAATCACATCTTTTACATCTTGGATGCTTATACACACACTTATTACATGCCTTTCTTCATAACCTTGAATATGTAAATCCTTGAACCCCTGGAGGCCTGAGTATACTTCCTAAGTTAAATCAATTCTCACATAAAGGTATAAAAGGAGGGCAAAAGATGTGGCCTCTCATCTTGGATGGAGGCCTGCTACAACAGTCATTCTCTCCGCAGGTCTGGTTACCTCACTCTCCAGCAGACACACAGAACTCATTACTTTTCAAAGCAGCTAATCCCAATGGTATATGCAACTTTAACTGAGGGGTGTGTGTGTGTGTGTGTGTGTGTGTGTGTGTGTGTGTGTGTGTGTGTGTTGGGATTGGGCTTGGCACTGCAATAGCCTTATTTCTGGTGTTCCTACATCAATCCTGGTTCTGAATTCTGTTTCTTTTGCTTGCAGAAGTCAGGTGTGGTGACATGCAGTTAATCCCAGAACCAAGGAGGTGGTGACAACAGTATCACAAATTCAAGGCCAGCCTAGGTTACATACTGTGGCAGTAAGAAAGAAAATGGCCCCCAAAGGGGGTGGTACTATTAGGATGTGTGGCCTTGTTGGAGGAAGTGCATCACTGTTGGGGTGGGCTTTGAGGTCTCTCATGCTCAAGCTACACCNAGTGTCACAGTTTACTTCCTGCTGCCTGTGGATGAAGATGTAGAACTCTCAGTTCCCTCTCCAGCACCATGTCTGCCTGCTTGCTGCCATGTTTCCTACCATGATGATAATGGACTAAACCTCTGAAACCGTAAGCCACCCCAATTAATTGTTTTCCTATAAGAGTTGCTGTAGTCATAGTGTCTCTTCACAGTGATAGAAACCCTCACTAAGACACATACCAAGACCTTGTCTTTAAAAAAACAATCCTTCAGGAACTGAAGGCAAGTTCTCTACCCTTTTCAAGTTTGCCTTTCTCCTGAGCAGAACTCTAAACCCTTCGACCATTTTATTCTTTCCATTTTTAATTATTTTTGGTCCCAGCACAGGACCTTACCTGGAAGACACCAAGAAAAACAGTAATCTTAAGGTTCCCTGGTCAGTCATGCTTTTCTCTGGTCTCTGTTGCCATTTGGTAGGAGGAAAGAAGCTTCTAGAGTACCAGAGGCAGAGTAACTGTCTCTGAGGAATCGTGCTTCAGGGCTGACCAGTCCCAGGCACAATCTGCTATTCCCCCCTGCTTGGCCCCCAAGGAACAGCTGTTCCTATAGAGCTGACACTCATATTTTCCTTATTTACAGCCAAGTCACCGCTTTTAGATGTTCCCTTGCAGATGTACAGGATTCATGCACACATCTGCATATCAGAGGGACAAGGGAAGTTGCTTGGCAAGAGAATCTGGCTCTGCAGGAGTGCTCCCCTGGCAGACCACGAATTGTGAACAGATCTTTCCCTATACTGTTATTTGCTGAAGATCTCAGCCAGAGGTTAGAATGGACAGGGATGCTATGGACAGAGAAAACTGCAACATTCTAGCTTCCTCTGGGTACTGGGACAGTCTTGGGACAGACAACTGACTGAAAAGGAAGAAAAGGAACATGAATTCATTTACCCATTCATGTAAGAGTAGCCTCAGATTGTGTTTATAGAGGGTTTGCTTTGTGCCAAGATGTGAATACTAAAGATGAGGACCTGTTTCATATCCAAGGTTNGCCATTTTTAAAACCTGCGATCTTCTTTAGGCAAATCTTTTAACCTCCTTTGTATCAGTTTTTACATCTGTGAAATGGAATGACAATGGTGCCCACTCCACAGGGATGGGAACATCGAGATAAGAAGTCCCTCAAGGCACTCAGCGGAATTGTGGTGAGTGTCCAGTGGGCACCAGCTCCTCTTCAGCGCTCTGCTCNCTCTGCTTTACTGGGGTTCAGGCAGCGTGAGAACTTTAACATTTTCTCCCATTATTACTTCTGCTTTGCAGTCAATTAAACTGAAGTACTAAGCTCAGATTTAGGATATTCCCTAAGGCCATGGGTATATACAAGAGCTGTCAGAATTTCAAAGTCAGGATAAGTCAGAAATAAATGCTGTTCATAGGATAGGCCAGATTTGGACAGTCTCAAGGAAAAGGAGACCTAAGCCTATACATGTAGTATTTGAGAGAGAGAGAGAGAGAGAGAGAGAGAGAGAGAGAGAGAGAGAGCACGAGCGAGCCGATTTTGTTAAGAGTCTGAGATCATAGCAGGGAGAATGTGCTAGGGTTTCAGATTTAGTGGATGAAGGGAAAATCAGAGTGAGTTCTAAGGCAGGAGATCAGAAAGGGTAGAAAACAAATGGTATACCACAGCCAGGAAGTCACCATGAACACGGACCATGGTTAGTATGCCAGAGCCAGCTGTCATGACTAGGTACTTTCAATCACTGGACCTGTGGAAAGAGGTAACAATGCCTAGTGTGTAGGGGTGAGGTGGGGGCTGAATGAAGGTCTGCACAGGAAGTGGTTCTTAACATATGGGTTGTGACCTCTTTGGAAGTCTAAGGACCCTTTCACTGGGGTCACATAAGACCATCAGAAAACACAGATATTTACATCACAATTCATAATAGTAGCAAAATTAGAGTTATGAAGTGGCAATGAAAATAACTTTATGGTTGGGGTCACCACAACATGAGGAAGTGTAATTAAAGGGTCCCAGCATTAGGAAGGTTGAGAACCACTGTTTTAGAAGGTCTGGAACACAGGTGATAATAAATTCACACAGAAAAACATCCACAGTCAAGATTTGGAAATGATTCTAGAAAGAGAAACACAGATTATCACATTTATCCTTTCAAAATTGGGTTTAAGTTTTAGCCTAGGCTATGAGAGACTATTGGAGTGAACTCTTTTCAGTTCATTCATTTATAAGATCCTTAGAAACAAAAATTAACACAAAGGGAGACACAGTAATCTTACTTTAGGGAAAAAGGGANGTGACAGTGGGTATCTGGCTCTGAGATATTTTCTAGAGCAGCCCGTGGACCCATGTTTGAGCTCTGAGCCTTTGGTGAAAGCTACTTCCAAAGGACTACCATACTTTGGATATAGGCTGAGGAAGATGAACATGTGTCCCATTTTAGACGGAAAGAGGTATGTTTTTGTGGCTATGGTTTTTATTATGGTGGCTAGAAATAAATAGGTGGAGCTCTTGGTTGTATTTTTCTCAATGGATACTTGGGAGCCCAAAGTTGGGTAAGGTCACTTTCAGACACAGGAAACAGGGCCCCTCACAGGATGGGTTAAGAAAGAAAGATGTAATGTGCTAGACACAATATAGAAGTGCATCATATCCTTTGTGAGATTATGTACACATCCTTTGTGAGATTGTGTATTCAGAAATACCTGAGTGAGACTATGAGGAAGATTAGAGTCCTACCATCAGATAGGGAGGAACATGAGACAGCCAGTCACAAGCGATTATTGTAAATGAGACCTCAGGAGTGCCCACAGGCTGGGGTAGTCTAGAAAAAGATTGATACGCTTTGCTTACATGCCTNGTCACTCCCAGAGGCTTAGGATGACTCCTGAAGACAGGCATCCTTACTATTCTCTCATGTACTCCTGCTCTCACTGCTGACACTTTGTGGGTCAGTAAGCCTTCCTGTTTCATCTTTTCACTTCTCTACTAAGGGTCCACTTCTTCAGTAACTAAAGGAAGTAGAAAAATCTGGTTTATGCCTGATAATATGTTAAATCTAATAAATAAAAGAAGCTATGGAATGTTGATTTTTAGTGATTTTATGCTCCAACATCACATATCTGAAGATTGCTTAATATTCTGTTAAAGAATGAATGAACAAACTCCAGCATTCTCTGAGAACTCTGCCATGATGGATACTGGCCTCTGGTGACTGTGAGCCCATGCTCCAGGTGCTTATGGTATATGGAGACAAACACACAATACATAGCAGTTCCCTGTTGTCTCCACCACCAATGGTGGATAGGCTAAAAGAACAAGACAGGTCATTCTGTGGGAAGACATGGCTCAGGCCATTTTCCAAATGATTTCTTGACCTTNCTCTGCTGGAAGATGGATCGAGTTGATAGAGGAAAGGGGAGGGAATGAACACTCCTCAGCATCTCTCCTNTCTAAGACAAGTAGTGTGGAGTAAGAGAAGACCGTAGGACTTAGTGTGCAATAGCTTTGGGCTATAATCCCAGTTATACCATTTGTTAATTGTAAAGTCAAGTCACTTTGTCTCTAAATCTCAAATTCTTCATGTGCAAAGGGGAGGAGGAGGGAATACTCTTGGGCATAAAACAGGTACTCTGTAAACAAAGACTATTTTTCTCAAAATTTCAGATTTGTAAATGTTTCTAAGTGTTCAACAAATATGTGAACTCTGTGATAAGCTACGAAAACTTTGAGTTCATCTATTGCAGTAGCCTTGCCCAACTTGTGTCAACTAACACAAAGGCAGGGAAGTTGTCTTCCCCAGGTCACTCATCTGAAGTAACCAGTTCAGATCTGTTCTCTCTGTTCATTTCATTTGTTTCTCTTTTAAATTCCGTGTCTCTAATTTGACCTTTGGAGATTCTAGCTGGTGAAAGGCCGAGGCTTTCCCACATGCTGACTGTCTGCTGTGCTTGGGTCTAGTTCCTACATATGGAGCCAGACAATACTTGTAACTGATCCTGCATGGAGGCCTCTCCCTCCCTTCCTCTTCTCTCAACTCTGGTTCTCTGGAAAGCATCAAGAATAAACAAGAACACATGTGGCAGGAGCATTCCTCTCTCTGCCTGTGTTGCCAACAAATGAGGCACAATAGGTGAAGTCCTATGATCTGATTCTCAGCAGACTGGGGCAGAGAAACAGGAGGTGGATACTAGGTGAAGAGAAACTCAAGTTTTTCAGGAAAGGCCCCGTGTGCCATTAGTTCAAGGACTGAGATTGCTTCTAAGACCATGTTGGCACACAACTTCCTCCGTGTCCTCCTCCTCTTCCTTCTCTTTCTCCTCCCCCTCCTTCACTATGCTAGGGATAGAACCCAGGGTCTCACACATGCTAGGCAAATTCTCTGTCACTGAGCTATGCCCTCTCCCTCAGCAAATAATTTTTCTTGGAAATATTTGCAAAGAGAGTTGTCCACAGTCACATGGCCCTCTAAACAAAAAAGCCAGGACCTCAGGTCCAGGTCTCTACATGCAATCCCTGTGCTCCCAGAAGCTTTATTTGATCGTCTACAGTGGTTTCCTATTTTCAACTGTGTTTTGGCCTCCAAGATCTAAGAGATAGGAGCCTCATCTGTGCAGGCTTTCTAGGCTTCTTGAGTTGTTTCTCCTGCCCTTGNAATTTTTACCTAATTTACCTGTTAGGTTTTGGGATTTGTTTTCTTACCCTCTTCTCTGATGTTCATTTTGGTTTCTTTCATTCCTACTTAAGCCATCTTCTTGATTCTTCCCCCATTTCAACTCCTCTAGCTTCTGACTGAGACTCAGNTTCTCCATTAGAGTGCCTTTTGGGGGCTTATCTAGAAAAGGTACACTGTGCTATATCACATAGAGCATTTGGGATGGAAAGAGCCCGATTTTATGCCTTCGGGATTCTAGAGTGGTTAACACAGCAGTGTCCAAGGCATGGTTATCTCTGGTCATAGCCAAGCACATATCAAAAAGGCCTGTGATAATAAAAAAAATGGCACTCCAGCAAGGTCTCACATACAATAATTTCCAGTCCTCTTGTATGGCTAAGGCTTGTGTACGATACAGTGTCTTTGGGAGTATCACCATGATGGAAGTTCCCAGATGAGTTAGGTCAGAAAGGCCAGGGATTACCCAGTGGAAGACACAGAACTGGAGTTGGGAAAATATCTGAGATCTTAGCAACAGGCATGTGTTTTGTTATCAGGGAGAGGATAAGGATTTTTTTAAATAGATATTTTGGTGGCTGGGGGTCATAAGGAATAGGAAAAGTAGATTAGGAGCCTCATCCTTAATTATAGTGCTGTGATGGAGAGCCACTAAGAGGGCTGTAGAAACACCGAAGAGTCACCTAACCTGGACTGAGGGTAGGGGCAGGAGACAACTGTGCTGGAGAAAGTTTTAAGTGAAGCAGTTTCTTCAAGTAAAGTAGGCAAAGAAGAGACTGAGTTTGTTTGAGAGAAACAGATACATTTGGGAGATGAACTGGCAGTAAAAGCAAAATATCTTCTGTCCATGAGAAGAAGTCAGCAATTTGAAAAGTCAAGTTGGTTGTTCCTAGATGTCCAGGCTAGCGAAAAAAAAAAACGGCAACAGAGAGGTCTGAACTGTCAGCTGCAGTTCAAGAGAAGAGATTCCAGACTGCAAGGAGGAGGCTGACCCTGTCTAAGGGGAGGCTCAACATGGTGAGAGATGCTTGATAGATCACCTAAACCATGTCCACAACCTGGCAACTTGGCTGCTAAGGCTCTGCACTGTGTCTGGGCTCAAAGTTCTAGCTAAGAGAATGGTTTTTCTCTGCTTCTCATGGGTCAAGCATTGCACATTTCTGGATGGGAGCCTGGTGGGAAAATATAAGTGGATCCTCAGATAGAAGCAGGTGAGATAGATCCCAGCACTAATTTCTGCCCTGACTTGTGAGGCTCCTTTGTCTCTTATGAGGGCATTCAGGACAGCTTTCTCTTGGAGTCAAGCTCAGGGAACAGCCTTGGGGAAGTGAGAGCACTTAGAAGCAGCACTGTTTCTAGGTCATCTGAGCCCCACTAGCTTAGGATGTGAGAAACCTCACTTTATAGGAGTTCAGCTCATTCCCATAGCATTCTGCAATGGGCCTTAGAGATAAAGTCCTGATTAATAACATTTACTAAATTCTCTCTTGTGAATGTGTTTGCCTCAGAAGCTGCCAGAGAGAGCCGCTGAGATGAGGATAGTGTCTGATATTTTTGAGTATGGGTATTATCGGTGTCATTTGCTTGCTGATGTGGACATTTAGGAACTGCCTGTCTTTGTTTCTGAGCTCTACCCATCAGCTTTTTCCTGTTGTGANTCTAGGTGCTATTTTAATGGTGATCTTTTTTTTCCCCAAATAGTCTGCTAGAGTACTTGCTCTCCTGTCAATTACACACACACACTTTCTTCTTTTGAACAGACAGAATCTGGAATCCCAGAGAGTCAACCAAAGAGGACAGATCATCAAGATAATGGCAATGATGGCCATTTATGGAGCACTGTGGCATTCTGGGGAGAACTTTGACAGGAATCAGGTGGAACTAATATTGAATGTGTGCAAAGCTTGCTAGCTGAGCGACTTCTAATAAATCACCCTCAACTTCCTCATCCATAAAAACAGAGATAATAATTATTTCCAGAAAAGACTTTTGGTAGATATAAATTTTATTTACTACTTTAAAGGTTAAGCCCCAAATATTTTCATCTCTGTACCCCCAGTTACCTATAGAACATCTGGTGCACAGTCAGTAGACAGCAAATGATAACAGTTGGTAATATTTGTTGGAGAAAGAACATCCAGCCAGATCAAGAAGGGAAAAGAGAAAGATCATCTTATTCTTTGCATCTAGAGATCAGAGAGGGAGATGGGTTAAGAGTTCAAGGCACTTCTAATTACGCTAATGTTATTAGCTCTTAATCATCTGCCTGTTGCTATCCTCTCAGCTCAGAGGCAGATATACTCTCTCTCTCTGAAAGCAAGTTCTGGTTTTCTAAAACATCTTTAATATAATTAATATATTTCATTACCTTTGTTCTGGTGTTAGCTCCTCTAAAAAAAACATTGGCAGATTTGAGCAACTTACTGAGGAACTGCAGTGTGTGTGTGTGTGTGTGTGTGTGTGTGTGTGTGCACATGTGAGTGTTTTTGCCCATGTTCACAAATGGATAGAGAGGGGGCAGGTATTTGGGAGAAAAACAGATANAAAGAGTGGGGTGAGAGAAAAAAAAGAGACACACAGAGAGAGATGAGAGAGACAGCCACAGAGCATAAACATAGTGAAAGATGTGGCCAGTTCTAATGACTCAGAATTTTCTAGAGGGAGCTACAGTTAAATGCCTGTGTCAATTGAATCAGAGGAAGTCTGTGTTTAGTTGGAGCAAGAAATCAACCTCTGCATGGCTGTCCTTTGGATGAGCAGTTATGATTTAAATATCTTGATCAAATCTAGGTCCATCCCTTTATGATAAAATAACCAGATTTCACTTTGCCAAGACAACCTAAAAACTATGAAGGGCATTTGTGGGAATGAGTTAAAGATTAAGTATCTCTTGCATGGGGTGCTGGATGTTGGAATATCTTTTAACCAGATGGCCACTCAGGCAAGAAAACTGGTCATGCGTCTGAAGAAGGAAGGAAATGTGTCCCTATGACCTCCGAGTTCACAGGTTGGCATTCATTCTCTTAGCTTATAAGAGATCCTCTTTCTCATAGTCTGTAATCAACATGCTTAAAAGCTCTGGCACCTGTGATCTCTTGTAGGAATCTAGGGANGTGCTTCTTCATGCAAGTGAACATTTATTCAACAAATATGAAAGCATCAGCTGTGTGCCCAGCATAAGGATCAGTACAATTCAGCTTCAGTTGCAAAGTTTCCACAAGACAATGAGGGGAATAGACATTAGAGCAGGATATATGTGCTCTGATAAGCTACCGTGCTTGTGTCTGTCCAAGGGAGGAATTCAGAGGGTGACCTCACAGGTAGACAGAGTGCACGAGAATTAGCAAGACCAATGAATGTGAGGGAAATCGAGATTGAGGGAGCAACATGTGAAAAAGCCAGGAAATGAGAGAACTTAGTCTGTCTAGGAACTGCAGAGTACTTGAGAATAGTGTGAGCAGAGAAGTCATAGACATGAGGGAGAAAAAGAGGTTGGATACATGGTTGCCTGGTGCTTTTATGAGTACCACAGGCTAATGTACCTCTCTCACATTTGACAGTCTGGAATGCTTCTAGGGATCTCTAATTACCAAAGTAAGGTTATATTAATTTTAGGCTTCTAGTAAGTTGTTTTGACTAGCCTCTAGATTAAATGAAATGATTGATATAAAGACCTTCAAAGTCATCCCATGGAGTCAGAAGACCTGGTTCATCCCCTACCTTTGGCACTTAAGTCTCCAGTATGCACTTAGACATACCCAATTACCCTGAGATTTAGTTCTTCACGGCTCTAGTGGATAAGATCTTGGAAAAGATTCAGTGAGAGAATATTCAGTCATTCTCCTTATAAAATGAGGCATTCTGCCTAAGTGAATGGGTAGACCTTGACTTCTACACCTGGCAGGTGTCTGGAATAAGTTGTTCCCATCCCCACACTGATGGGCTTGGGTTATCCCAATAGCATTGGTCAGCTCAACTGACCATACAGGGGTCTGACTTTGATCTTCTATCTGTCTAGCTCCTTAACAACCAGACACCCAACCTGGTGCTGCCTGGACTTCCCTCCTACACCTCCAGTGACAGCAAGAATGTAGAGTGTAGAACCCAGGAACAATTGAACCTGTATCCTTTCTCAGTCTGTGTTTATGTGCAGAGAAACCTTGGTGAAGCAGGTCCATTTGGGGTGAGTAGTAGAATCAGTCCATCAGTAGGCAAAAGAATAAAACCTTCTGCTCTACCCAGAGCCTCGGTGACTCTTTTTTGAATTATTAAAAGCTAGCATGCAGTATAATTACTTTCATGTTGACATTTTCATATGCATATGTCATTATGCTTTGTTCTTAATCATTCCCACCCCCACTGCCCTCTTTATCCTCTCCCTCCCCCAGTTAGCTCCATTTCTGCTTTTGTGACATGTATTCCAATACCTTTTCTTATTCTCTCTCCCTTTATGTCTTTTAGTCTCTTCTCATAGTTACTTTCTAATTTTTTATTGTCCTACAGGTGCATGTGTGCACATGCATATACACCTATAAAGTGAAATCTAGACACCACATGTGAGAGAACATGTGATATTTGTTTTTCTGAGTCTGGCTTATTTCACTTAACATGTGATCTCAGCCATTAAGGAAGAATGAAATCATGACATTTGCAGGAAAATGGATGGAGCTGGAGATCATTATGCTAAGTGAAATGAGCCTTGATGACTTATTAAGCACCTGAGATCCTGTAGCCACACTAGGAACATTCTGGGGTCTGGGCCAAATTCATATCTGAGAGAAATTTGGAAAGGCCACCATCCTTCAGAAGTAAATGATTTCACCAGCTCTCTCTTCCAGCTGTGCAAATTGGTTAATTACAAAGGCTATAATTTGCAATCAATATTATCTCCTTGGCATCTACTTTGCCAAAGGCAAATATTTATGCCCACATTTGAAAAGGGGCACATTGTCCTAATTAGGAGCCACACATGGAACACTGAGCTAAGTGATTCTGAGGGCACTGATGCCAGGTTTTGCTCTTCTGGTCTGGAAGATTTAGGAGAGAAAACAAGCAGATGCTAGAGCGAGGCGGGGTCCTGATTTTCACAAGAGAAAGGCAACTACAGGCACTGATCTCAAGAAACAAACAAACACAAAAATGCTTTATGGACAATGGTGACTGCCACAGACTTTTTATAATGGTAAAATGTATTCAATTAAATATTCAGTAGGAAGAAAGATAAATAAGTTATTATTTACTTGATATAATATTACACATTAATATGGAAAATTCATATGNTATACCATTAACTGGAAAGTGAATAATAAAAATAAAGTAGTTATTCAACATTGTCCTTAAAATATGCCTATAAAGAAGCCTAGGAGAAAACATCATTATAGCAATGATGGTAATCTTTGAGCATTTTNCCCACTGCCCCTCAACTTGGGGCTTTATGCAGACAGGTAAACACTTTACCCCTGAGCTACATTTCCAAAACTTCCTACTTTTTTGTAAATGAATATGATTAATTTTAGAAATAAAAATTATCAAAAAATCCAGTAGGGGAAATGACTGGCTGCACCAGCAACTTTACAGAATCGCTACTCTACGCCCTATAGGAAGGAAGCCAAGTTTGCATGATTGTTCATTTTCACTCAGTGAGGAGACAGGTTTTAGGAACCCATATGATGGCAGTCACCACTATGGCATGCCTGTCTTTGCCTTTGGTGAAGGTTCCTAGGCCACTGTGTGAAGGAACTGGTAGAGTGCTGGAGGACCATACAATAGGCTTCTAAATTGTTTGGAGTGCTCACTGAGTGCTTCCTGGAGGAAGAAACATTCAGAATGAAGTTTGGTGAGGAGGCAGATGAGAGAAATCATCCTGGAAAAAAGGAAACAGTACAGAAAGATATGGAGGATGAAGGACCAGTCACCTTCAGGGAATAATCAGTGTGTCATTGAATGAAAAATAGGTNCATAATAATGAGTGACAAGAGGTTATTAGTTTGGCTTCTGAAGAGCTTTGAATGGCACACAAAAGCAGCCCTTCTCTAAGCAGGGCTGGAGAAATCGGGGTTTATCCTGTGGCATCAAGGAACCCTTGACAGTATTCAAAGAGAAGCAAAGAGTGGGTAGAGTCACACGCTGAAATGATCTCTCGCTGCATCAGGAAACTAGAGCTTGATTTGGGGATTATNTGAGGACAATAATGACAGAGATGCCAGATAATGAGACCACATTGGGAACTATAGCAGGAACTCCAGTAAAAATGAAAGTTACAAACCATGGAATGTTGGACTTTAAGAACGCCTAGATATCATCTAGTCCAGCCCCTGGATGAAGGACAAGCTCCAGAAGAGAAATGATTGTAGTTTACAGAGTCCCGAGGTTCTGATCTGTGTGTGTACTGGCTAGTTTTATNTCAACTTGACACGGGCTAGAGTTATCAGAAAGGAAGGGACCTCACTTGAGAAAATGCCTCCATTAGATATGGCTGTAAAGCATTTTCTTAATTAGTGAGTTTAGGGAAGGGCCCAGCCCATTGTGGTGGGTGCTGCCATCCCTGTGCTGGTGGTCTCGGGATCTATAAAAAGGCATGTTGAGCAAGCCATGAGGAGCAAGCCAGTAAGCAGCACCCTTCCATGGCCTCTGCATCAGCTCGTTCCTCCAGGTTCCGGTCCTGACTTCCTTCAGTGATGAACAGTGAATCAGAAACATAGGCCAAATGAACCTTTTTCTCCCCAAATTGCTTTCATTATAGCGTTTCATCATAGCAATAGTAACCCTGACTAGGACATGTGCAAGGCTTGTTATACTGGACTTTAGCCTGTTATCCATTGTATTTTCATTCTTTTAGGCATTCTTGCCAACACATTGTGATCATACACATCAAGTGTCAGAGATATCACCATTCTATAAAAGCTGTTTCTTATAGAAGACTCTTCTACCTAAGCTTCAGTCTGTCTCTCTATAGCTCTACTGTCCAAATACAGCCCTTCCCCACATGGTCATCCTGCTATCTTGCCACTGTGCTGTGTTCTCTTATGCTGAACATCTCTTTCAGTGTCCAGAAGTAAGCACAGTCATTACTGATTTACAAGAAAGCGCAGCTGACACAAGAATCTTCCCATTTCCCTCCTCAAGTTCTTCTGACTCATGTGTGCTGGGTTCTGTGTACCCTCTGGGCCCCAGGAGCTTCCTTAGAGAACACTTTGATTTAAAGTTTGGACACCAGAACTGAATGCTAGACTCCACAGGAACCTACAACTGGTATCTAGGGACCATTGCTCCCTATGATAATTTTATCTATGAACTTGACTGGGCCATAGAATGTGCAAATATTTGGCCAAACATTATTCTGAGGGTTACTGCAATGGTTGTTTGAGTTTACCATTCACACTGATGAGCTGAGTAATGCAGAGTGTCTTCTATAGTGTGACTGGGCCTCATCTAATCATCTGAAGGCCTCAAATAGAACAAGTGGCTGAGTATGAGGGAATTATGTTCCCTGAATAAGAATTTCTTGGCACAGGGTGTGGTGGCACACTCCTTTAATTCTGGAACTCAGGAGGCAGAGGCAGAGGCAGGACGATCATTGTGAGTGCCAGTCTGGTCTACACACCAAGTTCAGGCCAACAAGGGATACACAATGAGACCCTGTCTCAAAAAAATTTTTTTCTTTGGCTTAGCATCCTTTGATTTGGGACACTCACCTTTTTACCTTTTTAAGCCTTTATACTTGAAATGAAATGTCAGCTTTTCCTGCCTTGAACCTGCTAGCCTTCACATTGGAACTATATCATGGGCTTCTCTAACTCCATGGCTTTAGGACTCAGATTAGGACAATATCCTTGAATTTCCTGTACTTCACCTTACCAACTGTAAGGGATTCTCTCTCTCTCTCTCTCTCTCTCTCTCTCTCTCTCTCTCTCTCTCTCTCTCTCTGTTTCTTTCTCTCTGGAGAGCTGTGACCTAACCTTCTGTGTTCTTAAAACTAATGGGGGAGAGCTAGGATGCAAGCTTAGGTGTGGTGGCCCAAGTGTGGATCTTTTCACCCCACCACACTGGACCAAAGTATACCAACACCATTTGAAAGAAAAAAATTATTACTGGCNGTTGTAGCTTTTGTGGCTTCCTAGAGAGGCAAAAGCTTGGTTTCTGCATACCCATCACATAGTTATCCATTCATACAGCAAAGACTGTGGTCCACTTATTAGGATGTTTTTCAGGAGGTACAGTGAGGAAACAAACCCTAAGAGGCAGTTTTATTTTCCCATTACCATCCATCACTGCTGGTTTCTTCTCTCATTTCTAACACTGCTCAGTAGGCCAGAACATAGTGCCAAATAATTAACCGGCATCCCCTGCTAAGTAAGCCAGCCCTACCTGGAGACCAATGCGCATTTCCAAGTTGGCTGGATTCCAGCACCAGGACAAGAGTGAGTTGTGGCAATTGGAGGACTCTGATGATTTGGAGGTACAGGTCCTCACTTACCAGCTTCCTTGATCCTCTCCTCCTTTCTCTGAGGCTTCTGCTTTCCTGTCTAGCTGCCCCATAGGACATTGCACTTCCTCCCTCTTTTCTGTCTTTTCTGTTCCGGCTTCCCACTCAGAACCCAGGTCCAGTGACTGCTACTGGAGGCAGAGCTTGCTGCTCCTGTCTTGGTCCTTGAACAGCCGAGGGCACACTTTCCATCCAGCCATGACTACTGCCATGTAGTTCTCCACTTCCTGACTCCCTTTGGACTTTCTCTAGGTCAACTATCAAATCTGATTCTTATGTTTTTCAGTGCTTAACACAAGATATGTAACAGGCACTGAAGAGTAGATAGAGNATGAAAAAGTAATTGAATTAGTCNATAAATTATTCCTAATTTGAATTTCATGTCTGTTTATTTCATGTCTGAATCAAGACACCATTGCTAGTATCTTTAGAAAGGAATATCATAGTCATTGCTAGTTAATATATGAAAGTAAGAGAATAGTGGAATAGATTGGCTGTGTGTGCATGTGTGTATGTGTGTATGTGTGTGTGTGTGTNTGTGTGTGTGTGTGTGTGTGTGTGTGTGTGTGTGTGTGTGTGAGGGAGAGTGACAGACAGACAGACGGTAGAGACCCTCCAAGAATCATGTTTCATTGAACCCTGATCTCGTGCTCCTTTCTCCTATCTTTTTCTGTCTCCCCCATTCTCCTTTTCTCCTTTTGTCCTTCCTTTCTGTCCCTTTGTTCTCACAAGTCAAAGGTATTTTATATTTACCTTTCTATTAAAGGTTATATGAGGTTTTAATACCTGAGGATACAATGAAAAAGAGTTTGCTTTAAAGAGCTCACCCTGGTGGAGTCAGATATACNATGGTAGACACAACTCAGTGTGCTAAGAGCTGGGAACCAGAACACCAGAGAACCAGAGCTAGTTAAGCACAGAAGAAGCACATTTGCCGAGGCCTATGTGGTCAGAACAGACTACCTTTAGGAGGTAATCTCCCACATACAGGAGTCAGTTAACTGCAGACTGTTCTAGGCACAGAAATAGATAGTTGGGAGGAGCAGAAATAAGAGACTGGATGGGTGAGTCCAGAGTACAGCAGGCACTGAAGCGAGGAGTGGTAGAGGATATAACGGTTGGGCGAATGTTAGCATATATAGACGGGCAGCCAGGGACCAGTTATATAGGACTTAATGAGATGCATGGAGCTACCGGCATTTATATACAGACAGCCAGCGGGGAGCTGGCCTGGGGGAGACACATGCCCAGCTTTGATTCACAGAGGAATGAGGTGGGAAACCAGTGAGAACAGAATGGCTGTGGGCAAAGGGCTCTAGGTTGGCATCTTGGGTTGAAAGGTAATGCCCAGAAGGCATCATGGAGAAGAAGGACAGGTTGTTGCTCTCACAGCTGAGGGGATTTTAGGAGGAAGGATGGCAATGTCCTCTGTGCTGGAGAAAAGGCCTACAAGTCAGTATCAACATGATGTTCTTTGTGTTGAGAGAGGCTTAAGGATGAGTGTGTTGGTGGCCTGGGATCTCAGCTCTGCTACCCAACACCTCAGGAAACCTGGCAAACCTGGTAACATTCTTAACTTTATGGAGCCTCAGTTTCTCCACTGATAAAGTTAGAGCTGTCATTCTGGCTCCNACATGTTGCTGTAAGGATTTATGTGAAGATGTACATCAAGAGCCCTGCACATGTTTGGCACCCGGGTGATGCACGCTAGGCCCCTCATGACTTTGAACATGAACACTGAAATGGGGTGAGAAGTATGCTGGCAGAAAGATCATGGAAGGAGGAGGGAAACAGAATAATTTCATCTTCGAACACAAACAATTCCATTCGCTTCCTATTTTGGGAATTACTGCGGAGGCCAGGAGGAAAAGAAGGATTCCCATTTTAGCGCAACCCGCCTTCTCACTGGGCCTGCGACTTTCAATACTCTAAGCAGCCTTGAATCAGCCTTATAGAAGATTCAGGTCCTGAGCTGGCTTGAAGGATATTTGAATTGTCCTTCTGGGGTCCATTTAAANATGCTGATCAGAGAAGCTTCCCCAAGTACTGCAGTATTTAGGAGCCTGAGATGTAATAATTCATTGCACTGTTTCTGCTCTGCCCTGATTTTATTTGCCTCCCACACTTGTTTACTGCCTATCTACTTCCTTGTGAATGGAGTACTANTTTATGATGGTCTATATTCTCAAAAGCAGCGCTTGGCACAGAGTAGGCACTTTATTCACTGGTTGACTTAATGGAACAGATGAATAATCAGAAACCAAGTGGACGAGGGTTTTCAGTACAGGAAATGACGTAGATGCAATGAAGCACAGCATTTATACAAGACTGGGAACAAAGCTGAATGGATCTGAGGTGGAAAATCTGTTCAAGTCCCCAAATGCCCTGAGAAGGACACTGGGCAGTCTCCTGTGGGCAGTGGAGTGTCACTAGAGAGGAGAAGTGGAGAGGGTGGACCCTGCTCACACAGGGCCTTCATTTTGGACTCCGAGTCCTTCCTTCTCCTCTGCCCACATTCAACATGACAGATACTTCTTTCGTGACAGATTCCTTACTGCATTTAATCCCCAAAGAACAACCTGTTCCCTAAAATGCAGTCCGTGTGATGAGAGCCTCAGCTGTTGCTCCTTTGATGCCCCTTCTCTGCAGAATCAGATACTTAGTCTCCTGCAGAAGAACANCATTCCAGGCCAGCCTTAGCTACTATCACATGCCTCAGTCTAGTAGTCTGTAAACTCAGGCTGATGGCAATTGATCTTTCTTCTCAGAGCTGATAGAAAAATTAAACAAGATAAAGGATGTGAAGGAATTGTTGATAATACAGCCATAATAGCCACATACTGTAAAGTAGTTAAGCTGGTATTTGGGGCTGAAACATTGGCTCAAATTAACAAAACATGCATCTGGACTCCAACCCCAAGCTANCATCTTAATCCCTTGTATTCCAAGCTCAAACATGGTTAGAGTTATGGTAGGACACATCAGCTCCAGAGTCTGAAATCAGATGAACTGGATAAGAAATCTCTAGAAATAGCCTCATGACCCAATAAATGCGAATAGAAGCTTCAAGCTCTAAATCTTGCTCAGGGAGTGGGCTTAATAAAGGCCTAGACAGGAGAAGAATAACTTATAACTCAAACTTGTTATGTTTCTATGGCTTGCTGTCAGCAAATTGGCTGTCTGAGCCCAAGCTTTTGACTCCTAGAGGCTCTGTAGATGTTGTGGCTTTGTGATTACTGGGAGGTCCTCAAGGAGCTGGCTTCATCACCCTTCCCCAAGTCATCTATTGCACACTGCACACTCCTCTTATCCTTTATCCCCAGAGTCTAGACATGTGCTGCTCACCAAGTCCCGAATGCACNTTCACCTCCATGCTGCCCTCACTGTCTGCATGCTCTTCCCCCATTTTTATCAGGTTCTGGCTTGTTCTTCAAGACCTGATCATTGCTTTACTTTCTCTGAAACTTGCCATGGTTTCTTAAGGCAAAATTAATCACTTTTCTTTTATTATCTNTATAGGCTATTACTTTCCTATAATCTCATATGGTAGAAAGTCAGTTGTACTTGAGTTTTAGTCGGTTATTTCTATAGTTCATTTATTGTTTGTTAGGGGTTTTTTTTGGGAGAGGTCTTGCTGAATCCCAGGGTTCTCTGNACTCTGCTTCTGCTGCCTCAACCTCCCAAGGTCTGAGATTACAGGCAGTGCTACTGTACTTTCCCCATCATGCTGCCTTTGAATTCTTTGTTCCTAACATAGGTCTAGATAAAACTAAAGTTCTTAGCAAACATACTTTGAAGCAAGTGAACGATGGATAAGAAAATTAATTTTTAGTGTTCATGAAAGGCATGAAATACTTTGTGCATATTGACTCTGCCAAACCCCAACTTTCCAGGAGAGGGTCCTTGAAACACAGCCAGCATCNTCTGCTGGTGTGCAGAAAAGGTCTAGAACTCACCCTCACTGGGGCCTTCATTTTGGATTTCTGAGTTATTCTTACTCCACTACCTACACTCAACATGACAAACACTTTCTCTTGTGACAGATTCCTTCACTGCACAAGCTGCATTCATGTGCTTTGTATTGTCTGCTCTCATCTTCCTGTCTATTGATGGCCACACTCTGTCCCATCTCTTACCGACTTCCTTATACACTCATCAACTTCCACTTGAGGCAAAAATACTTTCTTGAGTAGTCACTATATACAGACAGGTAGCTCTTGTTCTCCTGATTGAAAAGTCCTTTTAGGATGCCTGTAAGGCAGTGGTTCTCAATCTGTGGGTCATGACCCCTTTGACAAACCTCTATCTTCAAAAATATTTACATTATCTCATGCCACATCAGACATTAGAAGAGAAAAGCCAAAGTGTCTCCCTAGTTGTCATGGTGTTATCTTTGCAGTAGCTAAGTTTCATCCAGGCCTCCAGCTCTTGGCAGACAGGTTGTCATGGTTCAACCTTTTATCAAGTGACCCTAGCCCCTGGGTTTCAGTACCACACGCTTTCTCACTGACCCTCCAGCTTGTGATGGGAGTGTTGTCTTCCTGCTCTTGCTGACCTCTGAATCTGTTCAATATTTCCTATTTGGCTTTTCAAGTGGTATCAATTCCCTGCACCAAACCCTCTCTGTTTAAAGAATCTGNAGTATTTTCATAGTTGTACACTGACTGATACATCCATATTTAAATATTTAGATGAAACACAAAATCATGGAAATGATGCATAATAATAATTCATAATTAACTAAAAGCATTTACTATGTAATGGTGATGGTTGCTCACCACAGTTTAGAGCTTAAGTATTTCTAGGCTGCCAGTTATAATCCACTCTCTACAATTCTAATTATAATTCTCCTCCCTTCTTTTCTTCTCATTTGAATTACAAGAAAATAAGAATGACAATGCCATTGAGGTAACCTTGAGTCTTCTCTAACACAATGAATGAGACACAAATAAAATAGAAGAAAACCCTCATGTTACTAGGACTGCCTCTGCATGTGTGTGACATTTCACAAACATTGTTCTTTGTTGTGAAACAATTACAAAAATGGGAGGGGTGGAGGGGAGATTGTGGAGGGAAGGGTTCCTTAATGTTGGCAGTTGTGAGCCTAGAACCAGAGTTCACGGCATAAGAAGGGCTTAATGACAGCTTCTTTGGATCTTTTCGCTTGGTCCTGCTACTCACCCTCCTCAGAGTCATTGTTATCATCTTATTGGAAACATTCCTAAGCACTTGCTATATGCCAAGAACACATCAAGTCTCGTTGTTTACATATGAGGGCAATGAGGCATCATAACTGCTTAGGAGGAAATTAAGTCACAAGTTGTAAAAATTCACCCAAGATCACATGGATAGTAACTTAAGGGGAGCAAGGCTGACCTGTCAGCATGGCTCTAGAATTTGCNTCTATGCTGACAGACCCAGTGCTTTAATACTCTTCTTTATTTTTTTTAACATTTAGTGTGTATGTGCATGTGTGCTTGTATGTGTGTGTGCTTGTGGGAAGCTGCATGCACATTGGCCATGGTGTGCATGTGTGAAGGTCAGAGACAAATTGTAATGGTCAGTTCTCTCCCACCATGTGGTTTCCTTGGTTTGAACTACTATCATCAGGTTTGCCAAAAAGAGGCCTTAGCTATCTCACTGACTGGCTTTCATGACTTCTGTGGAACAGGCCTGTTTGTCTGGTGGCCAGGTCAGACCCTCAGCCAGTGTGCCACGCCCTCTGTTTCTCCCTCCCAGACTCTTTTTCTGAGAGCATCACTGGTTTTTCCANACTCTTGGGATCAGGATGTGAAATCATAAGTTCTGCCTCAGGGTAAGGAAGGGGATCAAAACGACTCTGTTCCATCTAATTTAGCCTCATCCTTGAATATAACCAGTTGGAGAGAGGTTGGAACACCCCTCGGGGAGAGAGTCTGAGGAACAGAAAATAAGGTATTTGGAAGGCCTTGTCTTTCCAGGAGTTAAATCACTTTAGAATGGAAAGCAGAAGAAAAAAAAATAAACACCCGCAAAAATAATTTCTGCTTTTTTTAAACTTAAAATTATGGAAATTGTTTCTGACAGCAAATTGCTCCTAATTAATTTCTTGGCTCTGCTGGGAAAATGTACTGTTCCGCTGATTTCTAAATTCCACCAGCTTAATTATCAAAAGACTTTTTCCCCCCTAAAACTATTAACATGTGGGTTTGCAGTTGGGGGGTTGTCAGCGAAAGAAAAACGAGTCAGGGAAGACAGGATTTGATGGCACCCAGAGCGTGGAGACCAACTCTAGCTTGGCATCCACATTCCGAAGTGAAGGGTGAGGTAGTGTTNGCAGAGGAAGAATTCAGAGTGATGTGACAAAATCGCAGTGCAGTGCTTAGGTGTGTGGTTGGGAGACTTCAGACGTCATTGTTGCTAAGCATTTTCTGAGCCACAGTCATTTTTTATGGACTGGAGCTCATAACAGGGATAGTTGACACTTCTGTAACTCTTGCTATGTGCCATGTGGTACCCTAAGTGCTTCTGTGGACATTAACATGCTCTTCTCAGTAGTCCTATCACATCACGATTGTGGCTCCTTCGTTTTATAGCTAAGGAAACACAAGTTGTGGGGGCCCAGGTGAATTACTTGAGGTTACACAGGTAATAAATGACAGGGGCCAGGGAAGAACCAGGGAGCCAAGCTAAGTGTGAGACAAAGGGACTTCTATCCCAGCTCCTAGCTCTTAGTGAATTCATCTGTTTCCTTCATTGGAGAAACAGAGCTCTTGGAGGTTAGGAGACCACTTCCTCTGATTTTGTACCNAAATGCAGTTAATGTTTGATGAGTGAATGAAAGAACTAAAAGACAGATTACTTGATCAATTAAATACAGGCAGAATTTAAATCTAAATTAGTTTGGTGAAATTCAAAGTAAAATATTTAATTTCAGTAGCTCAGCAGATGTCAATAAAGTATCTGCTGTATGCCAACTGCTGATCTAACCAATGAATAACCTTGGGCACCTCCAAATTTTGTTTTGGAAATTTATCCTAAGAAAATGAATAGGCATTTATTCAAATGTACATATTTATTCATTCATTAATTCACCCAACCCACAAATAGTTCTGAGAACCTACTATATACCAAATGTTGTCTGAGGTGCTACCCTTCAACAACACAACAAGCAGGGGCCTCCTGTAAGTGGCATTCTTATTAGGAGGACATACCAAACCCAAACAGGCATACCATGCCAGCTAGCAATACTACTATTTGAATAAACTGAATCATGACCCGGTGAGGGAAGAGACAGTAAAAGCAGCCAGTCTTTTGCTTCGGGGCTCAGCACAAGTAACTCTGGAAAGAAGCAAATGGTGTAGAGTTCTTTCTAACATGAAGAAATAAACCATGTAAGCATCTAGGAAGATCAGGTGGAGAGAACAGATGTCGTTTATGGGCTAGTTTTCTTTGTTAGCTTAGACTGGTACAGCGACAGATCCTTCTACCCCTACCCTTCCAGTTCCAGGAGTTCTTTCCTCTCACTAGGACCCAGAACAGGGTTGAATTGTATCTGAGTGAGCTTTCTCATAACCGAAATATTATGCAAAAATTCCAAGTGCTGCACAGATGTAAGTTAATCCTACTCATCTGCCAAATCCAAGTTCAACCAATACTTCCTCTCTGAAGACTTCCCTTACTTTCTGTGTGTTGTGTGTGGGGGCATGCTTAAGCATTTCATTCTTTGCAGAATCTGATTTTTAAACTTCTTGAAGTAAGGACACTGCAACTCCCTCACTTCTGAATCATAGCCCCTAACTCATTGCCTCACACATGATGGTACTTGATAGAGAATAAATAAGTTTACTTCAAAAGGTGTTTGAGGATTGAGAAGATTTTGAGGAGGATTTTAGTTGTTTTCATACCCATCCTTACATCTTCTTATTCATAATAGGCACACAGCAAAGACTCATAGAATGACTAAACCCATGTTGTGAAAGGCAATTTATTTTTGCTGATGGAGGAATACCCAGTCCCTGCAAGGAAATCCGTGTTTTGACAATAATCAGACCTGACAATTCAAGGATGCAGATCGAGGACAAGTAGAGGGATGTGAGAAAGATTCGTCTTTGCTAAAAATCAACTTGAGCAGGCACTGTGTTAGGTGAATAGCAAATCATTATCTCAGCTGATCCCCAGAACGACCCTGAGGGCAGTTATTATCCACCTCTTAGAAATGAAGAAAAATATGTCAGAGAGATGAGGGTATTAACTTCATGTGCAAAGNAGAGAGAAAGAGAGAGAGTTAGCAGGATCAGGAATTCTGGAGTGTCTGCTGCCAATACCCTTGCTCCTCAGAACTCTTGGCATGGCAGGTGATTAGGGAAAGGCTAGAAAAGACTTTTATTCTGTCTCCTAGAGAGACACCAACCCATGGCACATACATGAAGGAATGTTTTAGAATGCACTCACAGACCCACTGGTACTCTAGCAAGCTGAAAGGTCTGTACAGTGGATTCTATACAGTGTGGGTGTTTTGAAGGGAAGAATACAGCTTAGCCAGCTCACCATGTTTGTTCTGCTCTCATAGCACCACACCCTTCTCCCTGACATTGCTGCTACCAGGCTTCTTCCTTCTACTTGTCTGTGAGACCCTGAGTTTTAGGACTTATTCCCAAGCCTTAATATCGACAGAAGCTTGCCTGCCTGGGTTTTAATCTTGCTTCGACCCACAATCCTTTTCTTCTTTGTGACTCCTCTCTGTTGGGGCTGGAATGCTTATCCTGTGCCTGCCTTAGCATTGCATATGAGAAACCAGACTTATTTGGTTTTATACAGTCATAGCAAGAGAGGAATTTGCCTCAGGATAAGTTGTATCGTGAGCCTCACACATATCTTATTTAGATATGTAGTCGAAACTGGATTTTAGATCTTAGAGATGCTGGATTGAGTTAAAACATTTAGGGTTATTAAACTGAAATCAATGCATTTTTACACGAGAGAAGGATACAATTTGGGGGCTAGGATGAAAAATTTTATACTCCTAAAACATTCCATATGCTGGAGCCCCAATCTTCAATATAACCATAGAGTAGAGTAGAGTCTTGGGAGATGATGGAATTTATGTCTTTATCAAAGAGGATGAGAGAACAGAACNCTTTTCTCTTCCTGGGAGGACACAGCAAGAAATTTGTCATGTGCAAGCCAGAAAGACAGGAAGAGGATCTTTGCCAAGAAATGAATCTGATGGCACTTTGGCCTCGGATTCCCTGGTCTCTAGAATATGATAAAAAAAGTTTTGATTTTTAAGCCACTTAGTCTCATTTTATCACAGTAGCTTGGTCAGATAAAGACTTCATTAGGGATTTCTTGCTTCCAATGATGAACTTGAATTACAAACAAAATTCTGCTAAGTGTTGTCATCCTTGAACAATAACTTTGCAAAGCCCAGAACTTCTCGTTTTGCTGGAGTTGATATATGTTCAGCATTAGAACTGACCAGCATTTCTTCAGACTTGGAATGTTACCACTGGCTGGCCTGACTCACCAGCTTTATGGACTGTTTTCAGAAGGCTTTGCAGTTTTAGAACCAGTTAAAAAATAGTTGCTTATCATGGGTCCCAGGATTCATATGTGAATGGCGAATCATAACTGTGTTAAAATACTTAACTTCAGTTTTCAACTGAAAAAGAGTTTCTCAGAAATGTAGGCCTATAAGCACTATTATAGGTTATTTAAGAGAATTTACAGGCTTGACCCTACTTTATTTGGGACAAGAGTCATTTTGCTCTGCCCACATGCCTCTTAGAATCCCTGTCAAAGGCAAAACATGTAGACTTACATATTCAGTCAGTAGACTTAGTGCCCAAGATGATGCCAGATATGGGGATCTAGTGGTGAATAAAAGCAGAAATGAGATTTGCCCTCCCAGAATGGACCAGCTGGTGGGAGAGACAGGTGCTCATCAAATAATCACACAAATATGAGCATAATTACACTCTGAGATAAGGACCGGGAAGAACGAACAGTGTTCTGCTACAGCATTTAACAAGGGAAGTGGCTGCCTTGGCGTGCAGGTTCAAGGAACATGTCTCTGAGGAGGTGATGCTGAGCAGAGGTATGAATGATGTGTAGGCAGTAGGAGAACAAGGCAGGAAGACTCTCACAGAAAGTGGAAACACAAAGTGGTAGCTTCGGAGTCTATAACTTTAACAAGCCGGCATAAATTCTAAACAGAGAAAATAAAATGCAATCTAAGTAAAAGTAATTGGCTTGCCATGACATTAAGGATACAACTCTAAGATCCTAGAATTTTCCATCTGTGATGGGACTTTTAAGTTGTTCCAATAAAGAAATGTGGGAGCCAACACTAATCTAGGCAGTGGGAATAATAGGTCCAAAAAAATCTGTGATTAGATGAACTGTATTCATTACAGGAACTGGAAGAAGCTACCAGGGAAGGAATACTGAGTCAGAGGTGGGAAGGAACAAGCTGAGACAATTATTCCAACATTTTGGAAAGCCAGTGAAGAAGGTTTTAAGGCAATGATGATGGGGTACGTGTGGTGCAGAAATAGTTTGTGCTGTTTGACAAGTGGGTCTAGGGAGACCGGAAAGGGATTATTCCAGCAGGTAAGAAGAAAGGTAATGGTGTTCAGAGCAGGATGGTGGAAGCAGAGAGAGAAGAGTCTGCATGTATGAATCTTTAAGAGAAGTACCAGAAGGAACAAGGGCAAGAGATAGGCATGTCACATACATACTATACTCCTATTATAAGATTCTCTATAACTTTATACTAATACCACCCTGGGCTTCAGAATCCCCCTTATCCATCATGGAAACCTCCAGGACATCCCAGAAAGGAAAAAAAAGCAGGACTCTGTAAATGTGAAGATTAGGTAACTGTTAAAAGATCTTCCAGTTCTGATATCTTGTGGTTCAAAAATTTTGTCATCTTAATCTTTTCTCCTTTCTCTTTCAAATGCATAAGATTGTCTTTACTAAAAATATACTTGCTGGAAGGAATCATGAATGATACTTATGCCAGCAGCTTGATGACAAATAGTTGTGACATCTTGAATCAGGGGTATGAACCAGATCCGCCAGGTGTCTGTTGCACAAAAGGAAAGAAAAAAGAATTTCTCACTGGAAGTTTCCCCCAGAGACCCAAAGACCAATAATGAAATCAGTGTCAGAGAGGAAAGTGCCTTGGATGATGGTAATGATGATGATACTCATAATAATTCCTTAAATTCATTTAGTGTCTTAACATGCCGTGTCTCATTTGACACAACAACCTTGTGAGGTATGCCAGTTCACAGAAATGAGCAGAGTGAGCCCAGGAGAGAAGAAAAGACACAGCAGAGCTTAAATAGATTTATGTGTTCATTTAACTAACAAATACTTTTAGAACTCCTATAATGTGCCATGTTGTAGCATCAGTATAAGAAACAAAGTCTCTATTCTCATTGTGGTAAAAAGATAATAAAATATATAATAAGATAATGTGCTGATATACACCATCAATAATATCACATTACATAATAATATAACCTATGACAGACTATACTAATAGATATTTGTAATAAATTCTACAAAGAGAAATTAGTAGGACTGTCTGTTAACAAGTAAACAGAGAAGGGAATTTTAAATGGAATAGTCAGAGGAATTTTCTTGATGAAGCAACATCACAGATAAAGAAACAACAATGACCCAGTAACTGTAGATGCCAGTTCTGCGAAAGGGCTGGACTTTTCTGAGAAGAAAATAGAGACCAGTATGTTTGGAGCATAAGTGAGATAGATGCGAAGTGCTATGAGAGGAGGTGGGAAAAACAAAAGAGCCAAGACCAAAAGAGCTCTGTGAATCATGGTTAGGAAATTGGCTTTTATTTTAAGTGATGGGAAGCTTTTAAAAGGTTTTAATCAGGAAGGTGGTACCGTTTGACTTTAGTTAGCAAAGAGTACTTTGCTGGTGGCTGCATCATATACCACAGGGTGGCAGACCAAGTAGGAGGCCACTACATGCAAGAGGGGTTTAATAGCTTAGAAGAGAAATACAACAGAAGAGATGTAAAGGCAAGCAAGGACAGCCATTCCACCCCAGTCCAGGAGCTATA
>LZPO01087732.1:10395-20482 GCA_001675575.1 Neotoma lepida | reverse complement strand
GAGAGAGAGAGAGAGAGAGTACAAGCAAGCTAAAGAATAGACAGGAACTAGTGATGGAGTTGGATATTGGCTGAAGGACCAAATCTCTTTAATTTTGCATATGGACAGGTTGAAGCTTAGAGAAACAGAGACAGGAAATGACTAAAACAAACTTAAATCTAAAACTTCTGAATCTGGGAAGAAGGTTAATACAGGAGAAAGTGGGAGGAGGGTAATGGGGAACAGCAGGATGCAACTGGTCTGATAGGGGAGAAAGGAAAAGGGGCTTCTTAAAGAAGGGTAAGGGAAGTAAATACTGGAGAAGGAGGTAGGTTGATAAAATAACAATATGGATGGCTGAAAATCCAAAAGGAATCATATTATTAACTATTTACTAAACAAAAAAAAAAACCAAAACCCTGTAACATATGTAACTTGGTATATAAATATACAAATGAAGTTTTAATGATTTTTTTTTCTCATCTGGGCTGACAATGCTCCCTCCAAAAGCTGAAGACCACCTTAAAAAAACCCAATACCAGACATAATTACTCCTCTTTTGAGTTGTTGGGCAGGGTTAAGAGACTCCCAAATCATACAGGCTATTAGTGTGGTCTTTCGTTAGCCCCAGAGGTAGAAGGTAAGTTCCTACTGCTGAAGACACCATGCACTTCAGAAACAGGGCCCAGAGGGATGTTCTTCTTTTTCTTTTTATCTGTGGTGTAATATATCTCTTCTAAGCTACCAAACCCCCCTTGTATGGCCTCTTACTTGGTCTGTCATCCCACTGGACATACTGATATAGCCAACATAATCTGTTTCTAGTTTTTTGTTTGTTTGTTTTGTTTTGTTTTGTTTTGTTTGAGACAGGGTTTCTCTGTGTAGCCCTAGCTTCCCTGGAACATGCTCTATAGATTAGGCTGACCTTGAACTCACAGAGATCCAGCTGCCTCGACTCCCCAGTGCTGGGATTAAAGGTGTGCATCACCACCACCTGGCAATAGCTAAAATCAAATGGTATCATCTTCCTGATTAAAACCCTTAAGTGATGGTATCCTGTAACTTAAAATAAATAAAATAAAAATTGAGCTGAATGCCTCCTCCCTNAGGACTAGCTTTCATGGTACCAGAAGATGCATGTAAGCTTCCAAAAGATTGAGACAACCAACAGCCCTACCCAGCTATGATGCCCATGAACCACATCAATGGTCAGGATGGCATGATAACCTTACAGGTGCAATGGAAGTACTCATATCTTGGTGATAACCAACAGTTCTCTAACTGAACTAAAGACCCACTCAACAGGAGGGATACCATGCCTGGCATTGGAAACTTATTTAAGTAATCAGTGCTACTAAAATCACAGTTATTGGAGAAGAATCTACAATCACTAATTTACTAAACCAACACAATCTTTAACAATAATCTATAAGCATTTGTCCTTATACCCACAGATAAATGTAGTCTCTACCCCCTCATCAAGGAAGGTTCTCTTTGTAACAGATGAGACAACTAGAGAAAACCAAATCAAGGTGCAGAATTGTGGTCCCAATGGATACATCTANAAAACACTCCCACACCAAGGGCTCAGGGAACATTGCAGACAAGGGGGGAGGAAAGATTGTAAGAGCCATAGATAGGATCAGGGACTATCTTTGCTGTGAGGTTGTATCTCCTAGTAATATCCAAAGCTACATCCTTAAAGTCTCACCAATATGACCACCCAAATGTAAACTGAATGAGGAGGACATTGACACACATGCCAAACTGCATGGGGAAAAGCACACAAGGCCTCAACCCTACACAAAGAGCTACAGACAACAGAGTAAACGTGGGAATAGGAGAGATGGACTTTCTCAGGGAAGAGCACACCAACTGGTTTTTCTGTGCCAAAGAGTCAGCCCTAAAAACATATATACAAGTAACATTATATGGACTCCATAGGTTATATTTGAGAATATATGTATATACAAATACATATATGCATGCATTAACAATTGCTGAAAAAAGAGGCCATGAATTTGAAGGAGAGTGGGAGGGGGTTTATGGGAGGGTTTGGAGGGAGAAAAGAGAAGGGAGAAATGTAATTTAAATACAATCTTAAAAAATGAAAACCAACCAACTAAACAAAAGCTTCTGACTTCACATACACTATTTTCCCAGTGCACTGTGCATCTCTGCTTAAAGTGGGTGCCTAGTGACTGGTGATAGAGTGCTCAGTTGAGATGAATACATTATTATCAACTGGGGGATTCATTCATACACAGAAGGGGGCAGCTCTGAACATTGTGACAGGAGGCTGGAGAGATGGCTTAGTAGCTGAGAGCATTGACTGGTTTTCCAGAGGATCTGTATTCNATTCCCAGCACCCAGGTGGCTGCTCACAACTGTCTGTAACTCCAGTTCTAGGGGACTTGACATGCTTTTTTGATCTCCATGGGCATGATGTGTAGGCAGAACACGCATGCAATCAATCAATCAAACAAACAAACACACAAATAAATAGAAAAATGAATAAGTAGACAGATAAACAAGAAAATAAATAAATAAATGTATCAGATTAAGAATCCTGAAACTCGCTTCATTTTGNACTTGACAGATGCTCCCCTCCCAGCTCTGGATGGGTCAAGAGGAAAAAGATGGGCTTTGTTTATGCTGAAGCATATGATGGCTGCTTTCTGTTGATTCAAGAGAGAGAGAGAGAAAGAGAGAGAGAGAGAGTACATTTTGTAGCTTCTCAGAGTCACAGAGGAAGAAATGAATCTGATGTCTACTTTGNTCCAGACTCTTCTACAGATTAATATTGACTTGTGATTTCTTAGTTTTTATATTTTCACTGGGATATTTGGGGGCTGTGGCCAGTTAAAGTCCACTCCCTTGGCTTGCTTCTCACTTTACTCCTATGCCTTATGGATAAGGAATAATTCTTTGTTTATATATGAACATCTTTATTTCTCAGCTACATGTCTGCCAAGAGCAGAGAAGCCTGTGTGTTCAGTCCTTAACAGAGAGCCAGCACAGCATACATTCTGACACAGTGTAATGAGAAGAATGAAGCTGCTACCTGAATCCTCACCCTGACTCCTCAGCTTTTCAAATGGTTAATCAATGGCAATTTCACGAGATTATGAAGTTTAAATGAGTTAATATGCAAGTAAGATGCCAAGCAAAGTGTAGGAGCTTAAAAAAAATGAATGAAGATCTATATGTCAAAAGGTTTCCTTTGTTTGACATCATTAGATGCGAGGAAAATGTGAACTGAAATCACAGTGAGGTTTCATCACTATAGACACATCATACTGGTTAAAATAACAAAAAAATNGCGACAATATTAAGTGTTAGCAAGAATCCAGGGCAACCAGAATCCCTATTTATTGCTGGGTGGAGTGCAAATTGGTACAATTCCCTAAAAGCATAACAAAGTTATTATACAACCCCAAAAATCCTACATCTTACTACTTTCCCCAAAGAAATGAAACTATGTTCTCACAGAAACAAGGACAAGGAAGCTCACAATAGCTTTTATTCATAATTGCCTAACCTAGCTATAACTCAAAGTCCTTCAGTGGTGAATGGATAAAAACCTGTATGACTAAACAGAACTCAGCAATAAAAAGGAAGGAACTAATGATACATACAACTTAGATGGGATGTCAAAAGCATTAAACAAAAAAAAAGCATTAAACTAGTGCAAGAAGCCATCCTCACAAGGTTAAAAAGCACATGATCTTGATTTTAACAATTCTTGAAAGGATAAAATGATAGTAATAGTGACTAGATCAGCATTTGCTAGAATAAAGAAGAAAGGTGTACGTGTAAGGGGGGGGGCTGCAAGTGTTCTGTATCATGATTATGACTATGGTTACTGTTGGGTGGCTACCCAGCAACCCCACAGTTCCCCAGAGTTTTCTTGGGTGAGAGTAGCAGGGAATATTAGATAGAAGGATTTTAGATTGTGGAGAAAAGATAGAAATATAGGATAGCCTCGAGAGGGCCAGGAACCTATTTCACTGGCCCCGACTGTCTCTGCCCCAGGGTATTTATAGAGAAGCTAAAGAGTAGAGCGAAAGACCTTCCCCCAGCACAGCCACATGCAGACCACATCTCAGACACCTGACTCAGGCCCGTGGCCCCATCATCCTCTCTATGCAGACCTGCTGGGTAAAGNCACAAGGAACCTGAAAATGGGCTCCCACAGGTTACACAAATATACTTGTGTTAAAAATTAGAGAAGTATATATTAATCTAAAAAAAACATAAAATAATATGTCAACCATCCTAAGGTGCACTTTTAACAGAAAGGTAAAATGTTGGTTACTTAAACTACCTCTTACCAAAGAGCACAAGCATGAGAAGGNAGGAGCCCATACAGACTGTGTCGAAGTGTATGGATGCCCAGCTTGTCTAGAAGTTTCTAAGGCTTGAGAAGCTATTTCATTTCAATTCAGTCCTGAACTTTCAGAGGCAATAGCTTCCCCCTCCCCCCTTTTTAAAGCTGTGCTAGTAAAACTGTCCCTGCACTGAGCCAGCAATAAATCTACAGAACGCTATGGTAATACCCATGGAGAAGGCGAAAGGGGCCCCCATAAACCATGCAATTTGAACTACTACAGATGTTGCAGTGGGAATTTATGGTTTTCTACAGATCCTTATCTCTTCTTGCCAGTTTCTGCACACTGAATCATACGCTAGCAAAGTCTATTTTAAGACTCATCATTTTTTTCTTTAAATATTAAAAAAAACTGTGGCAATTAATTTTTCCATACTGTTCTATCATGACAAATAAATGTGAAATGCATGTTTACAGAGCACATGTAATTGCATTTGGGCACATGCAAATGACATGCAAATCTTACATTCTAAATGAGTTTGTTTATCATTCCTGAATTCTAATCCAAGGACCTCACTTTTTAAATTCAGTTTACATTCTGACATGTATACAAATGAGTTCGACTCTGGAAAATAACTTAATAAACTCAGGGTTAGCGGTGCAATTAGAGGAGGCATCTGGGAGCTATAAAATCTAGGAAGCAGCATTTACATCTTTTTCTGCATTTGAGGTTTCAATTTCCTAGCTCCAATCCTCTCCCTACCAGGCTGCACTCCCTGCACCCAACCATCCTGCTTTCCTTCATGTCAGCTGTCCCATCATTTGAAATCACTTCAGTTTTTAAAGGTTTGTCCTGGGGGAAGGGAATAAATGCATCTCACTGAGGAGACTTCACTGAGTCATTGTCCCCAGTGTAGCATTTTCAAAAACTGACATCAGGTGATAAATGAAATGAAAACTAACAGAATTAATATCGATCAGGGCTTTCAATTCGAGTTTCTTAGTATAGTCGGCTCCATTCTCCTCGGGGTGCTAAACTCTTCCTATGGATTTTGGCTTTCTAAGGAAAGCTATGAGCATCACAAATCTGATTTGTCAAAGAACATAGAGAGAAGAGACAATGGGAACACATTCTTTCAGATGACATGAAACAGAACCACACACACAAAAAAAGTGGAATGGAAGTTTTCCAGAAAACCAAAAAGGGCAACATAGGACTCAGGAATCGTACTTCAAGGTTGTTGGCCAAGAGAATCAAAATCGAGGTCTCCAGAAGATGTTTGCACACNCATGTTCACAGCAGCATTGTTCTCAATAGTCAAGAGAGAAACAGCTCAAATGTCTGCTGAGCAAGGACTGTATGGACAAAATGTGGAACACTGAGATAGTGGCCTTATAAAAAAAGAAAACTTTGTCACATTGTACAGCATAGATGAACTTCAAGGATGTCTAGACAGCCACAAAAAGATGAACACTGGCACTCCACATACACAAGGTATCTGAAGATTCAAGTTCAGAGAAACAAAGCAGAAAGGTAGTTACCAGGTGCAGGAGGTTTGTCTTCTAAAGGAGATGGTGTTTCAGTTTTGTTAGGTAAACTTCCTAGAGATCTGTGCCCAACTGTCCGACTACATTTAACACTACCTGGCTGGACACTTGAAAATGGCTAAAATAGTAAAAGTAACATCAACACCAAACTGTGTCCAGGGCGGAAAGTCCTCTATAAAAGTACCTGTATAACAAAATGGCCCTATGTTAGTACAACAGTGGCTAATATTTAATTACTCAATAATTAATTAATGTATGTTTTTGGAGACAGGGCCTCTCTATGTAACCCAGGCTGGCCTCTGCTCNGTATATAACCTAAGCTGGCATTGAACTCGTGGGGANCNTCCTGCCTTAGNCTCTCAAGTGCTGCAATTATAGGAGTGCACCACCATTGTTAGCTTGAGTTAGAGTTTTAATAAAACTAGTCATAACTAAATATTTTTATGATTTCAGAAACTGTCATAATGAAGTGATAGTCTGCTTATAGGATATAGAGATTTCTAAAGAAGGTATTTTAATAGACAATACTTGAAGGCAGACATGTGAAAATTGCACCTAAAGAACTTTTTCTCTATTTTAATTGAAATTATTTTTAATTGATGATAGGCTAGACTTTTGAGTTTATATAATTAGGTAAATGTTACAGCAAAATCTAGCCTACCACTCATATTTTTGTGTGGCCCATAAGCTAAAATGTGTTTTCACACTATTAAAGAGCTAAAAATAATCTAATTAAAAGAAGAATATAATATTCAAATTTCAGTATCCACAATGAAATTTTATTACAACATGCATGTTTTAATAGACATAAAAACAAAATAGAGAATAAAATGTNCACTTTCAGGATTTATTGTTTTAATTTATGTTTGTGAGACAGGGTCTCTGTATGTAGCCCTGACTGACCTGGAACTTCCTGTATAATCCCAGCCTAGCTTTGAACTAAAATCTTCCTGCCTCAGTTTCCTGAGTGCTAGAATTGTCCAAACCTGACTCAGAATTTTGTAAAACAGTCTCTATTCAGAAAGACCCTCTGGAATGGCTTACTATAAAGTTCCCATTCTATGGATGAGAAAACAGAGGTACAGGAAAAATACTTACATTGAGTCCTGGCACCTTTCTTCCCATAAGAATTGACAGACCCAGATAANACTCAAACTGTGACTTGGCTCTGTTTCTTTCTGACCCTCACTTTTAGTACCATTTGAATATTATACTTATCATACACTGTGGTCCTTTCCAATGTTTGTTACACATAAACTTTATAATTGTCTTGTGCACCAGTCTTTAGGGTAACTACCCATAGACTGTACAGCTCATCCTTCCTGTTTTCTCCTCTCTGCAGCAGCCATGCTGGTCTCTGTCAGGTTATCAATACATCTATGGGTCTCTCTCTCTCTCTCTCTCTCTCTCTCTCTCTCTCTCTCTCTCTCTCTCTCTCTCTCTTCTCTATCAATTTGACACAAGCTAGAGTTATCTGAGTAGGGGAAACCACGATTACTTCCATAAATTTGACCTGTAGGCAAGACTGTAGGGCATGTTCTTAATTAGTGATTGATATGAGAGGGCCCAGCCTATTGTGGGTGGGACCATTCCTGGGCAGATGCTTCTGGGGTGCATTTAGAAAGCAGGCTGAGAAAGCCAGTAANTAGCGCTCTCCCATGGTTTCTGCTTCAGTTCATGCCTCCAGGTTCCTGCCCTTCTTGGGTTCCTCCCCAACTCCTTCACCAGATATATAAGATGAAACAAACCTTTTCTTTCCCAAGTTGATTGTAGTCACGGTGTTTTATCACAGCAACNGAAACCCTAACTTAGACAGGGTTCAGAGTCCTGTGCTCTGCCTATGCCTGTTGCAATCTCCTGGGGCTCTAACTTTGCCTGTGATGGTTAGACTGTCAATTTGATTAGATGAAAAAACATCTTGGATTAGTGAGAAACATCCTTGTGTGTATGCAAGAGCATTTTCAGAGGATTGGTGGAGCCAGGAGGGCCCCCCTGGATGTGGGNGGTACCACTTCATGTGCTAGTGGCTCCCAATGGAATACAAAGGGAAATCGAGGAAACCACTTGTACTACATGTCCTGCTTCCTGGCCTGCCATGTTGTGAACAGTGAGCTTCTACCATACTTTCCTTGCATAATGGACTGAACCTTCTGGAATAATGAATGACTCAAAATAAATCTTCACTTAATGTGTTTTTGTCAAACATTTGGTCCCAAATACTCAAAACAGAAAATAGTTACAAAGAGTGGGGTCACTACTGTGACTAGAGCTGATCATGTGCTTTCTTTGCCTTTGTGACTGGTTCCCCAGAGGAATTTGGAAGAGTTTGGAGATGGAGGCCACACAAACACTAGATTGCTATAGGCAGAGTTTAAAGGCGACTCCNGTAGAAGCTCAGAAGACTAGAATGTTGACAGAAATGTGCATAGTGAAAGCTAGGTTGATGAGATTTCATATGTGGATAAGATTCTACTGAGAATTGGAGTAGAGGCCATTCATGTTACAGTCTGGAAAAGAATTTGTCTATAAGTTGGCTGTGTCCTAAAAACTTGAATGAGGCTGACTTAAGAAATTATGAACTTGTTNATTTGGTGGTAGAAAATTCAAGACATTTAGGTTGCGGCATGGTTATTGATGGTTGTCTTAGAAGGCTTCCATTAAGAAGTAGGAGCAAAAAGAAGAGCAGAATGTGAAAAACATGAAAGGTTTGGCAAGTAAGGGGAAGCCAAACACTGTGCAGTGGGACAAGACGAAAGGTACTTTGAGAGTGTTCCAGGAATTGATAAGACCTCACTTAGCATAGTATAAAGTATAAAACTATAAACACATTTAAAATTATTTTCCTTGATAAGACAAACATGTCCATGGCACCTTGCTTATATAGGGCCACCTACAGAAGTGTTTTCATAGGTCCAGCCACCCAGACTCTCAGTGGCCATTGGAGCCATGGTCCACAGGGACCACATTTCTGCTTGAGCTGGGGGCAGAACTTGGCATTGTCTACATAGTGCTATTTTGTAGGCATATATAATCCAAGAGTTACATAGCCTTGGAGATTTTCACCAAGATTCCAAAGAAAAGCCTATGAGGCTGGGAAAAAAACAGTTTCCAGGTTGCCTAGTTGGTGCCCTCCATCGGAACGAGTACAACCCACCCAATCCCAGCTTTTCTGTATGTATGGCTGTCATTTCTTCATNCCTGTGTTGCCCTAGACAAGTTTTCAGGACCAGGTCATGCAGGATGTGGCACTTCATAGACTAAGGGAAACAGACTAGTTCAGGTATAGGGAGTTTCATTTTATATGGAATTTCATTTTATAACAAGGTAACATTTTCTGCAGAGACTGTGATTGGGTGTNGTAGGAAGCATTAAGAGTGAAGCTCCTTTCAGTTGGTAGTTCAAAGATGTCTGTGATATCAGAATGTGGAAAGATTGTAAAGGAAGGCTATAGGAAGTGAATGGAGCCAGCTTAAGGGACAGGGCTTANGGGCCNTAGATGGCAAAAGCATAGTGCTAGGGCCACTCAAGCTTGTTGGAGCTCACAAANTATCATTACATGTCCCAGATGCTGGACATGGAGTTACAGGTTTTCAAGTTTTCCCTGCTGGGTTCCAGTTTTGCTTTGCCCCAATATTTCCTTATTATTCTTCCATTCTTCCCTTTTGGGATGGGAATGTTTACTTGGTGCTATAATATACTGGAAATGTATAACTTCCTCATTGACCTGACTGGGGCTCATAGCTAAGAGATTATCTTGAGTTTCAGTACAGACTTTGGGTACATATATATGAAGCTGATAGATNGGCAGATAAATCTGCATTAATTTGTAGTGTACAAAATGAGTGGCAGGTATCAGGACATGTGTAGCAGGTATAGATCAGAGGACNCAAGTACCACTCTTCCCACTTCCCAATTGATCTTGCCCCTTTAAAGCTTTATTCCTTGGTTTTATGCCTCTTATTATTTCTAGGGTCAATAATTNATTCAATTACCATTCATTCACTAAGTGGCNTTTGGCATGTCCNTTCTCATCTCTTGGTTGGATTACTTCATTGTGGGGAGTGGATGACANCCTGAGGGATTATGTATTGTTGGGATGGGAACAGACATATTAAAGACCCCACAGCCTCAGTCCCATGGGAACGGCAAAGTCTTCCCCAGCTAGGCTTAGGGAACTGACAAATCTCTCTTCTGTGGTCAGTATTCAGATGTTAACAGTGTGTGCAAAAA
>LZPO01087731.1:35446-56856 GCA_001675575.1 Neotoma lepida | reverse complement strand
TTTTTTGAGACAGGGTTTCTCTGTGTAGCTTTGGAGCCTTTCCTGAAACTCACTCAGTAGCCCAGGCTGGCCTCAAACTCAAAGAGATCCACCTGCCTCTGCCTCCTGAGTGCTGGAATTAAAGGTGTGCGCCACCACTGTCCGGCATATTATTTGCCGCTGCAGACTGACTCAGTCGTGTAGGAGAACCGGGAGTCTCTGGTACTCAGGTGGGTGAGGATCGATGAGACAACAGAAAGCCACAGACTCAAAGGAACTGTGAAGTTGACTGTGTTTATTGTTGCTAAGCACAGCATTTTTATGGGCAGTTAGTAAAAAGGAAAACTTAGAATTGAATACACAATCTTCACTGACATGTACTTTCCCCAATAAATCAGACTGTACCCTGGTCACGCTCAGATATCCCCAAGAACAATCATTCAGTATTGTGTAAAATAAATGAGAGACTTATTAACCACAAATGTAATAGACAATAGGGGATGGAATCTATGCCAGGTGCCCGTGGCTTGTGTGGTTAACACTTGAAAGCCCTTAGTTCCCTTCTTAGTCTTTTTGCTTTGAGAAAGAGGCTATAGGCATCTTTCTGTCTTTCTTTACTGCCATAGATCACCCCAATCTTTTTGTTGTCTATGTTTTTTCTGGTATATATTCCCAATATTTCTTACCTCTTCTCCATCTATTATAATTTATCCATTCTAAAGCTGGCATAAGTTGTTTCAGTATGCTATCTCTTTGTTCCTTGGAGAGCAGACACCAAGGGGGCCTGCTTCTCCTGAGCTTTTCCATAAGTGGCTTCTCCTGAGCTTTTCCGTAAGTGGCAAGGTGTAATAGGAAACCCTTTCTCTCATGTAATTTACTCATCTATTTCCTAACTCATCATAGACTCCTGTATAAGGCAAAGGATCAGGGATACTTTTTATTCTCTTCAGGGGATTTTTTCCTTGTGGAGGGTCCCACCACCTGTCCCCTTTGAGCCACTGCCATTTCCNATGACATATCCTTTTGGNAATTTTTTGCAAGTTTCTTGCTAAGTATTCTTCTGATTTTATGGGGTGGCCATATGAATCAGTGGTGGTGGAGTTATCTAGGACTTTCCTAACCCTCTCCATCTTTACTGTCCCAGTCTCTTGTTGCTGATTTTACAATTGGGTCATATAATCTCCAGCTGATTTATTCTCATGCAAAACTCTCCAGACAGCCCACAAAAGTGGACCCTAGGATGGCCCTAGGGTCAGTCCCAGGCCTGAGCCATAATCAGGTGGTGGTGTGACAGTAGGGGGGGGTCACTCTCTGGTCCAGTTCCTGAGAACTGCTGCAGGCTTGACTGATGTTTCCCATAAGAAAGCAGGACAGAAACAAAAGAAACTGACAGCAAGAAAAAATATCCCCCGGTCACTGTGGCCGTGAAGCANAGAGTACACCTCCTTCTTGGGGAACAGCCAAGCCCTCCAGCAGCAGAGCTTCCTTGAAGCCTCAGCCTCAGGCCTATGAGCATGTTTTTCCACATGCTACGCAGACTCTACTGGAGTCGCCATGGCAATTATTCTTATCTATAACAGAACTATTTGAAAGTACTAGGAATGATGGTATAAAAAACAGATGTGTAGTTAACATGCTTGATCTTGTTCAAAATTATTCATAAAATTAAACATGGAAGTGTCATATAAATTGTGGAATAATTGAAATTTGATGCATTGATAAAAATGTAAAATGACTCAAAATTTAACTCATGGGTTTTGTATCAGTGAATAATTTTTAATAAAACTGGAGACTTCTTTACTTTTATATTTGAGACAATAATGAATTACATTTCTCCCTTCCTTTTTTTCCCTCCAAACCCTCCCATAATCCCCTTCTTGCTCTTTTTCAAATTCACAACCTCTTTTTTCATTCACTGTTATTATATGCATGTGTATATATACATATATATTCCTAAATATAATCTTCTCAGTCTAAAAATGTTAGTCATATGTATATTTTTCAGGGCTGACCATTTGCTATTAGATAATCAATTGGTGTGCTCTTCTGGAGAAGACTATTTCTCTTGCTCTCAGCATGCCTAGTTGTCTATAGTTCTTTGTGTAGGGTTGAGACATCTTGGGCTTCCCTCATACACTTTGGCATGTCTATTGGTAAGGTCCTTTTGCAGTTCGAGTTTGGGCGGTCATATTGGTGGGACTTTATGGATGTAGCTTCTGATATTACTAGAAAACATAGTTTCATGGCAAATTCTCTGTTCCTCTGACTCTTACAGTCTTTCTGCTCCCACTTCCACGACGTTTCCTGAGCCTTAAGTGTGGAAGTTGCTTTGTAGATGTATCCACTGGGACTGGGCTCTACAACTGTATTTTGATTGGCTGTGGTTTTCTGTAGTGATCTGTCTGTTATGAAGAGAAGTTTCCTTGATAAGGGATGAAGACTATATTTATCTATGGGTATAAGGACAAATGTTTAGATTGTTATGAGAGATTATGCTGTTTCACTGAAGTAGTGTTTTTATGTTCTCCTCCAATATTCACAACTTCACTATCACTGAGTAGTGGCTAGGTTTCCAGTACCAGGTATGGTTTCCCAGTTGTTGAGCATGTTTTGAGTTCAACTAGAGAGTTGTTAGTTACCAGCAAGATATGTGTGCCACTACTACAGCCTTAGGTTTATTGTAATATGCTGATCATTGTTGTGGCTCATAGTCATCAAAGCTGGGCAGGACCTTTGGTTCACTCTCTCCTTTGTAAACTTGTATGGTGCTTTCTGGTACCATGAAAGCTAGCCCTCAGTAAGAGTTGTTCAGGTCAGTTCCAGCTCAGAAGCTTTTAGGCCCTGTTTCTTTCTTTTTCTTTTTTTTTCTTTTTTGGTTTTTCGAGACAGGGTTTCTCTGTGTAGCTTTGGCGCCTTAAAAGCCAATTAAGAAACAGGACAGTAAAGTTTAACAAGATNCAGATGTTCCTGCAGCCATCCTGTCGGCAGTTTATGGCCCTTGCAGATATCCAGATATCCTGTCAGCAGGTTGTGGTTTTGCACTGAAAGTTTAAACAATAGTTTCAAAAAATCACCTTGCCCCATATCTCTTTATCCAATCCCAAAATGCTAAGGCATATAACTCCTAGCTTGTGGTTTTTTCCTTTAAAAACTCTCCTACCCATGAGCTCATCTCCACCACTACATTTCCCTCCATCTGCTGTGACAGAGTATAGGGAGGCAGTCTGGGTTCGAACCTGACAATAAAAAGACCCTTGTGTGCTTGCATCAGAAACCAGCTCCTTGGTGATCTCTAGGGGTTTTGTGACAGGGTACAATGGGTCAAACAAACTTGTTTAGGGAACATGTGGCTTGTTATCTCCTGTAAACAATAGCCTCCAGCATTTCAGGAATGATATGTCCTTGGGCAAGGGACTTGCAGATCAGAGGTATTTTTGTTTCATGGATCTCTTAGGCATTAAAACTTAAAATGTAACCTTGGCTTTCACACTGCTCCAGGTCATTCTGCTCTGAAGTCATGCTTTGCAATAAAAGTACAGGCAATGCTTTAAGTAAATAAATAAATTAATAAATCAGTATCAAATAATCTTTCTATTTTATCTTCTAGGTCAAACTATGCAGAAGAATTAACATAACTCATCTCANCTTTGATCATTACCTTCAGAAGTTGCTTCTGTGGAACTGGTCATTTAGGTAGATCATGACAAGGAAGGGGACTGAGTCATTAACCAGGAATCTCCTACAAAACAAAGTACTACAACAAGTAATTTTGATGATAAATTTTACAAAAATAATTGGAAAAGAATTAATCCCAGTCACCACATTCAGCGTGGGTTGGTCCTGGGAACCTGACTCGGGAAACAAGGGAATGAAGATTAAAAAAAAAGAACTAACCAAGGGGTTAGATTCAAAGATTCAAAAATCTCTTTCTGAAGGAAAAAAGGGGGATATAATATAGAAATGATGAGATAAAAGGATGGATTATTGAATATACTTTAATTGAAAAAANCAACTATTGATCTTAAATATTTTACATTAGTATGGATTTTGGTTTATTGATAAAAATTTAAAGTTATTTCTGTTATACTGTCTATATGGTTCTACTCTTGTTTGAAGTATTGTGTTTATGCAACTCATTTAAAAATGTAATACATCATTAAAAATACAGATTAATAGTCATCTATCATAGTCAAACTTATAGTCATGTTAGGTATGTTTTCAAGATCATAAAAGATATATTTAGATAGACAGATGATTTTCAAACAGGTCAATGACCTACACAATATAGCATTTAATATGTTCAATCACCTAAGGGTTTTCATGAGAGTGAGACATATCTGCTTCTAGCAGCACCAATTTACTTCAAAGGAAAATGATGGGCATTGAAGAAACTTTATATCGAGTTTATTTTTTTTGTTGTTGCAAAAGTTAGCCACTGGGCAAGAAACTGCCCTTGCCTCAATTGCTGACAGTATGGTATCTAAATTGGTCAAGCAGGAAACAAAAGAAAGTGACTGCCAAACTTTGCCAAGACAAGGTAGGACAGTCTTTCAGAATTCCGTGCTTCACAGGAAAATCTGTCACATATGCTAGGCCTGTAGGGCAGAGTTGGATGCCCTAATGTTGCAGAGGAACTTTAGGTGACTGTCCAGGGAGCATGATGTCCCTGTAATTAGGTAACATTTCATCCTTCTGGGGTCATTGATGGAGCTGAAGACTAGAGAGTCATAATTAAAGTTTTCCTTAGTTATAATAAAAGGTAAATTGGGTGCTAAACTGTAGAGTCACAAANATAAAATAGACAATAAAACATTTTCTCTAATTTTGCCAAATACAAATGGACTAGATATTGCAACTATAATTCTTATTCTCATTTTTGTTGTATATAATCTTATTATGTTAAAATTATGTATGTAATCTTACTGTGTTNAAGTTAGAATTAACAATCACTGGTCATTAATATCCCTTAATATCAATGGATTCAATTTGTCTATAAAAAGACACAGGCTAACAGAATGGATATGACAACAGGATTCATCCTTTTGCTGCATACAAGAAACACACCTCAACTTCAAAGACATACACTACCTCAGAATAAAAGGTTTGGAAAAGATGTTCCAATTAAATGGACCTAAGAAGCAAGCTGGTCCAGCTATCCTAATATCTAACAAATTAGACTTCAAACTAAAATCAATCAAAAGAGATTGAGAAGGACATTACATACTCATCACAGGAAAAATCCATTAAGATGAAGTCTCAATTCTGAACATTTATGCCCCAAATACAAGGGCACCAACATATATAAAAGAAGCATTACTAAAGCTTAAATTGCATATCAAACCACACACTAATAGTGGGAGACTTCAACATCCCACTCTCACCAATGGACAGGTCTGCCAGACAGAAACTTAACAGAGAAATAAGGGATCTAACAAATATTATGATTCAAATGGACTTAATAGATATCTACAGAACATTCCACCCTAACACAAAAGAATATATCTTCTTCTCAGCACCCCATAGAACCTTCTCTAAAAGTGACCACATACTTGGTCACAAAGCAAATCTCAACAGATACAGAAAAATTAGAATAACCTCCCCTATTTTATTAAACCACCATGGCTTAAAGTTAGAATTCAACAACAATATAAATTACAGAAAGTCTACAAAATCATGGAAAGTGAATAATGTTCAATTGAGTCACCAATGGGTCAAGGAAGAAATAAAGAAAAAAGTTAAAGACTTCCTAGAGTAAATGAAAATGAATGAACAACATAGCTAAACTTATGGACACTATGAAAGCAATACTAAGAGGAAATAGACTAATGTCTAAATAATTAAAATTATTAAATTATTAAATTTTAAAATTTAAATATTAAATATTATATTATAAATATAATAAATATTTAATATTATATTTAATATTAAATATTAAATATTAAATAATTAAAATCTATTAAATAATAGACTAATGTCTAAATTAGACTAATATCTAAATAAAGAAGTTGGAGAAATCTCACANTAGCAACTTAACAGCACACCTGAAAGCTCTAGAACAAAAAGAAGCAAACTCACCTAGGAGGAGTAAATGCCAGGAAATAATCAAATTGAGGGCTGAAATCAATGAAATAGAAACAGAGAACCATGCAAAGAATCAATGAAAAAAAGAGTTAGTTCTTTGAGAAAATCAACAAGATAGACAATCCCTTATCCAAACTAACCAAAAGGCAGAGAGAGAGAGAGAGAGAGAGAGAGAGAGAACATTCAAATTAACAAAATCAGAAATGAAAAGGGAGACATAACAACAGACAATGAGGAAATCCAGAGAATCATCAGGTCATACTTCAAACCTATACTCCACAAAATCAGAAAATCTAAAAGAAATGGACAATTTTCTGGATTGGAACCAAATACCAAAATTAAATCAAGACCAGATAAACACTTTAAATAGACATATAACCCCCAAGGAAATAGAAGTGGCATTAAAAGTCTCCTAACCAAAAAAAGCCCAGGACCAGATGGTCTTAGCACAAAATTCCACCAAACTTTCAAACAAGAGCTAATACCAATATCCTTCAAATTCTTCCACACAATAGAAACAGAAGTAACATGCCAAACTCTTTTTATGAGGCTACAGTTACCCTGATACCCAAACCACACAAAGATGCAACAAAGAAAGAGAATTACAGACCAATCTCTCTCATGAACACTGATATAAACATACTCAATAAAACACTGGCAAACTGAATCCANGAACACATCAAAAATTATTCACCATGATCAAGTAGGCTTCATTCCAGAGATGCAGGGATGGTTCAACATATGAACATCTGTCAATGTAATACACCATATAAACAAACTGAAAGAAAAAAACCACATGATCATCTCATTAGATGCTGAAAAAGCCTTCAACAAAATCCAACACCCTTTCATGAAAAAGGTCTTGGAGAGATCAGGAATACAACGAACATACATTAACATAATAAAGGCAATTTACAGCAAGCTGACAGCCAACATCAAATTAAATTGAGAGAAACACAAAGTGATTCCACTAAAATCAGGAACAAGACAAGGCTGCCCACTCTCCTCATATCTATTCAATATAGTACTCAAAATTCTAGCTAGGTCAATAAGACAACAAAAGGGGATCAAGGGGATAGAAATAGGAAAGGAAGAATTCAAACTTTTGCTATTTGCAGGTGATATAATAGTATACATAAGTGACCCCAAAAATTCTACCAGAGAACTCCTACAGCTGAAAAACACCTTCAGCAATGTGGCAGGATACAAGATTAACTCAAAAAAATCAGTAGCTCTCCTATACACAAATGATAAGTGGGCTGAGAGAGAAATCAGAGAAATGTCATCCTTTACAACAGCCACAAATAATATAAAATACCTTGGAGGCAACTCTAACCAAACAAGTAAAAGACCTGTATGATAAGAACTTTAAGTCTTTGAATAAAGGAATCGAAGAAGATATCAGAAAATGGAAAGATTTCCCATGCCCATGGATAGGTAGAATGAACATAATAAAAATAACGATCTTACCAAAAGCAATCTACAGATTCAATGCAATCCCCATAAAAATCCCAATACAATTCTTCACAGACCTCAAAACAACAATACTCAACTTCAGATGGAAAAACAAAAAACCCAGGATAGATAAAACAATCCTGTACAATAAAGCAACTTTTAGAGGCATCACCCATCCTGACCTCAAGCTCTACTATAGAGCTATAGTAATAAAAACAGCTTGGTGCTGGCATAAAAACTGACATGTGAACAAATTGAATCAAATTGAAGACTGACATTAATTGGCACACTTATGAACATCACATTTTTTACAAAGAACCCAAAACTGTACAATGGAAAAAAGAAAGCATCTTCAATAAATGGTGCTGGCATAACTGGATGTCAACATGCAGAAGATTACAGATAGATCCATATCTATCACATGCACAAAACTCAAGTCAAAGTGGATCTAAGACCTCAACATAAATCCAGTTATACGTAACCTGATAGAAGAGAAAGTGGGAAATAGCCTTGAAGGCATTGGCATAGGAGACTGCTTCCTAAATATAATACCAGTAGCACAGACACCAAGAGTAACAATTAATAATTGGGACCTCCTGAAACTGAGAAGCTTCTATAAGGCAAAGGACATAGTAAATAAGAGAAAACAACCTACAGAATGGGAAAAGATCATCAACTCCACATCTGATAGAGGGCTGATCTCAAAAATTATAAATAACTCAAGAAACTAGACATCAAAATACTAAACAATCCAACTAAAAAATGGGCTACAGAGTCAAAAAGAAAATTCTCAAAAGAATAATCTCAAATGGCTAAAAGAAATTTAAGAAATTGCTCAACATCCTTAATCATCANGGAAATGCAAATCAAAATGACTCTGAGATAACATCTTACACCTATAAGAATTGCTAGATAAAAAACACTGATGACAGCTATGTTGGAGAGGATGTGGAGCAAGCAGACACTTCTTCACTATTGCTTAGAGTGATAACTTGTAAAGCCACTTTGGAAATCAGTATGGTAGTTTCTCAGAAAATTGAGAATCAATCTACCTCAAGACCCAATGATACCATTTTTGGGCATATACCCAAGGGATGCTCAACCATACCACAAGGATAGTTGCTCAGTTATGTTCATAGCAGCATTATTCATAATAGCCAGAACCTGGAAACAACCTAGATTGAAGAATGGATAAAGAAAATGTGATACATATACACAATGGAGTACTACTCAGCAATGACATCACGAAATTATCAGGCAAATGGATGGAACCGGAAAATATCATCCTGAATGAGGTAACCCAGACTCAGAAAGACAAACATGGTATGTATTCACTCATAAGTGAATACTAGATGTAAAGCAAAGGACAATCAGACTACAACCCACAGCTCCAGAGAAGCTAGGAAACAAGGAGAAGCCTAAGAGGGACACATGGGTCACCTTGGGAAGGAGAAACACAGGAGATCTCTATGAGTAACTTGGAGANAGGGGGGCAATAAGAGGAGGGAGTGGAGGATGAGAACATGAAGGAACAGGATGGTCATGCTAGGGGAGGGATGGAGTAGAAGAGCAATGAAAGAGATATCTTGATAGAGGGAGACATTATGGGGCAAGGGAGAAACCTGGTGCTAAGGAAGTTCCCAGGAATCCACAAGGATGACTCCAGCTGAGACCACTAGCAATAGTGGAAAGTGTACCTGAGCTGGCCTACCCTGGTAATCAGATTGGGGAATACTCTAACTGTTATTGTAGGGCCTTTATCCAGCAGCTGATGGAAGCAGATGCAGAGATCCACAGCCAAGCACCAAGCTGAGCTCCAGGAGTCCAGTCGAAGAGAGGGAAGGGGAATTCTATGAGCAAGGGGCACCAAGGTCATGTTGGGGAAACCTACAGAGATAACCAAATCAAGCTCATAGGAACTCAGGAACTTTAGACTGACAGCTGTGGAACCTGCATGGGACTGGACTAGGCCCTCTGCATAAGTGAGACAGCTGTGTAGCTTGGTCTAGTTGAAGGGGCCCCTGGCAGTGCGATCAGGTTCTATCCTTGGTACATGAGCTGGCTTTCTGGAGCCTATTACCTATGGTGGGATGCCTTGCTCACCCTTGATGCAGGGGGAAGGGGTTTGGTCCTGCCTCAAGAGAATGTACTAGGCCTTGCTGACTCCCCATGGGAGGCCTTACATTTTCAGAGGAGGAGATGGGGATTGGGTTGGAGGGAAGGCTGGGGAGGAGCAGGAGGAAGGATGAGAGGGGGATTGTGGTTAGTAAGTAAAATGAACAAAAATTTCTTAATAAAGAAAAATAAAGTCTTTTTGACAAAAAGCAGGAAATGCTGTTGAATTATCCTTTTGTGTACTGTGAAGATTTGTGGCTGTGATTGGTTTAATAAAGAAGCTGACTGGCCAATAGCTGAACAAGATAAGGTTAGGCAAGAGAGCCAAACTGAGAATGATGGGAAGAAAAAGGGTGGAGTCTGGAGCTGCAAGTAGACGAGAGAGAAGCAACATGGGTCTACTGTAATGAAAAAACGTACCAAGCCAGGTGACAAAGTGTAAATAAGAAATATAGGTTAATTTAAATGTAAGAGTTACATTGTATGATATTTTGTTTGTGTTCTGACAATTAAAGCTTGCCTGGAGATCAGAGGGCAGAATTAGCCACTAGTTAGCCATAGAGGCCATGTGGTGGTGGTGCATATCTTTAAATCCAGCACTTTCAAATGCTTGGGAGATGTTGCAGAGTGAGGAGTCACTTAAAGCTCGATCTGATGTAGAACAGGAAATAAAAAGGAGTATGTTCTAGCTAGAAATTGTCAGTCAGCAGAGGAGAATGTTCCCTCACAGGAAGATAAGAGTTCTGTTTTGGAGGAAAATGAAAATGAGGAGAGACAGGACACTGGATATGACTTTTCACCTCTTTCTTTAGATGAATCAGATTTAGAAATAAGAAAGGCTGAAAGGCTGACTTTTCACCTCTTTCTTTAGATGAAACAGATTTAGAAATAAGAAAGGCTGAAAGGCTAACTGCACATCTAAAAGTACAAGAGCTCCCAAAACAAAGAATAAAAAAGGAAAAAGGAAACTTCCCAGTATTGAAGAAGAAAAGCAGATTAAAAAAAGGAAACCTTTTAGAAAGGGGGAAGGAGAAAGAATCAAAAGGACAAATTTCCCTATCGAATAAAAGGGAAAGAAAGGAGTTTTCCCAATAGAAAAAAAAGGGAAATGCTTAATTATGGACCTATGGCTCCACTTTNTGATAGAGTTGAGGAATGGTTGTTTACAGTCATAAGGACACCCTCACAGGTATTTGTAACTCGAATTTTAAGAGGTCTTATTAATTAAAAACTCAGTCCAGGTATTGGGGTAAATTCTGAAAGGTCAGAGAAACAGAACAAGCCACAGCCAACCTCACCTTGCCAACTCCTCAGCTGATCTTGTTTCCTCAGACTGCAGGCTCCTCACCCGAATGAATCTCAGCTCAACTGCTGCTCAAAGCCTGAAAGTTTAAGAGGCCTCTAGTTTCTGGTTCTCACGCCTTTTATACCTTTCTGCTTCCTGCNATTACTTCCTGGGATTAAAGGCATGGTATCTTTCCCAAGCAAGACATAGATCTCAAGTCTTGGGATTAAAGGTGTGTACCACCATGCCTGGCTCTGTTTCCAGTGTCGCCTTGAACTCACAGAGATTTGGATGGATCTCTGCCTCCAGAATGCTAAGATTAAAGGCATGTGTGTCACCATTTTCTGGCCTCTATGTCTCTCTAGTGGCTGTTCTGTTCTTTGACCCCAGATAAGTTTTATTAGGGTACACAATATTTGGNGGACACAATATAATCACCACAGGTATTCCCAGTCACTATGCAGCAAATGGCTGCAATATCCTTAAGGTTATGTTCAGATTAATTAGAGACCTATGGACATGACAGTTCTGGAAAGATTAAAAGAAGCAGTGATGGCATATGGGATGCATTTGCCCTATGTAAGACAGGTTTTAAAGTATTGGGCTACTCAGAATAGAGTTATTCCAAAAGATTGGAAGAACCTCATGGCAGCTATACTAGAAGCTAGTTCTCAATTACAATGGCTCACTAGGTGGAGAGAGGAAGCAGCAGCCATGGACCAGCATAATCAGACTAGAAGTGTAAATATAATAAGGGACCAATTGTTAGGAGTGGGTCATTATGTTGATTTACAAAGATGGGTATAGTTCAAAGATGCTATTATAGTGCNGTGTTGTTTAGTGGCTTTAAGGGCCTGGGATATGGTCAAGGAGCTAGGGAAAAGATCTAACTCTTTTACAAAAATCACACAAAGTGCAGGAGAAGTCTTCACTAATTTTTTTTGCAAAGATTAACTTCAGCAGTGTATAGACCAGTGGCTGATCCTGATGTTAGAAAGGTGTTAAATGAGTCTGTGGCTTTTGAGAATTATAATACTGAATGTCAAAAGGCCCTCGAAGGCTCAGGGAGCTCCTTTAGAGGAATAGATTAAAGTTACTGCTGATATTGTATCCACAGAATATAATGCTAATATCATTGGACAACCTTTAGCTAAAGGTCTTAGATCTTAGAATACAAGATGATTTAACTGTGGGAAATTGGGACTTTAAGAAAAGATTATTATCATTCTGTTGCTAAAAAGGATACCTCTTTGGAGGATAATCAGAAAAGAAAGCCTCACCCGCCCCCCCCAGGAATTTGTAAGAGATATGGGAAGGTAGATTGTAGATCAAAGAGAGATACGCATGACAATCATTTACTATCAGGAAACTTGATGAAGCTTTTATCTTGGGACCCAGCTAACAAACAACATGAGTTATCAATTTGCTGTCAGCAGTGGAATGGCTCATCAACAGAGCTATCAGGGGAACATAGGCTTAGCATTGGAAATTTAATATATGCTACTGTATTAATACATGTAGTGTATCAGGGAGCACTGCTTTAGAATTGGCAGTGGCCAAACATCTTACGTTATCTCCACAAATTTCTTGTTATAAGATAGTCACTGGGGTATATGGTCCCTTTGGCCAAGGAACAGTAGGAATAATTTTGGGAAGAAGCACTTTAATGTCTCAAGGATTTATTGTACATTCAGGAATTATAAATGAAGATGACCAGGGAGAAATTAAAATTATGGAATATGTAAAAAGGACTATGCAAATAGAAGCTGGTAATAAAATTGCTCAATTATTATTACTCCAATATTTTAAAGGCAAAGCAGCAGCTATATGTGGAAAAGGAGATTTTGGAATTATGGGAAAAAGATATTTTGGCAAATGGTCATCAATGATGAATGGCCTTAATTAAAAGTAAAACTTTAGTTTTTTGGGATTGGGATTGAAGGATTATTGGTTACTGGTGCTGACATATCTATAATTTCACAAGAATCCTGGGATTCCAACTGGCCTTTACAAGAAGTCTCCACTCAATTTGTAGGCATTGGAACCTTATCTCAAGTACAACCAAGTGCACAGTGGATTAAATGTATAGGGCCTGAAAGACACAGAGGGGTGTTAAAGCCTTATGTAGCTGATATAGCCATGAATTAATGGGGGAGATATTTGCTACAACAATGGGGAGCTCAAATTAATATTCCTACAATTTCTACAAAATTGTATACAGAAGCAAGGTTATACAAAAGCAAGATAGGACAGGAACTGACTATCCAAATATGGAGTAGANGCCACTGCTGGTAACCCAACTGTTCTGCCTTAAAAATGGCTAAGAAGCCTGTATGGGTGGAGCAGTGGCCCTAAACTAAAAAACTACAGGATCTTGACCAAGTAGGAAAACAAGAGTTAGATGCTAAGCACATACAGGAAACTATTAGTTCTTGGAATTCTTCTGTGTTTGTAAGGAAAAAGAAATCTGGAAAGTGGAGAATGTTAATTGAATTCAGAGTGATAAATAAGATATTTCAACCTATGGGATCTTTACAGCCTGGAATTCCTTTACCTTNTTTATTAACCAAAGGTTGGCCTATTATAATTATTGATTTATAAGATTGCTTCTTTACTATTCTTTTATGAAACAGGATAGAGAATAATTTTCTTTTACAGTTCCTACTTATAATAATGCTCAACCAGTAAGGTGATATCATTGGAATGTCCATCCCCAGGGAATGTTAAATAGCCCAACTTTATGTCAATATTTTGTACATTAACCAATGGAAATGGTTTGTAAACAATTTTTTCAATCTACTTATCATTATATGGATGCTATATTATTGGCTGCTTTAGATACCTTACAAAAAATGTTTAATGTGTTATAGAAAATTTTACCCTGTTGGGAATTACAAATTTCTCCTGAAAAAAAAACACAAAGAGGAGATTCTCTTCATTATCTAGGATTTAAATTAAGTAAACAGATAATTCAGCCACAAAAGGTACAGATTAGAAGAGATCAGTTGCATATTCTTAATGATTTTCAAAAATTATTGGGTGGTATTAATTGATTGTGTCCTACCATTGGATTATCTACTCTAGAATTAAGAAACTTGTTTCAAATTTTTCTAGGTGACTCAGATTTAAACAGTCCAAGACAATTAACAGCTGAGACTGAAAGGGCATAAGTAGAACTAAGGCTACAAATACCTATGTAGATCGATTAGATCTCACAACTAGATGTATCTTAGTTATAGCACCTTCCAATCATTCCCCTACTGGACTTCTTATGCAGAGGGAGGATAATATGTTGAAATGGATTTTTCTAGCTCACAAACAGAATAAAAAGTTAAAAACCTATATTAAAAAGCCTCTGAATTAGTCATAAAGGGAAGAATAAGACTTTGTCAATTGTCCGGAATGGATGCAGCTGAGATGGCATTACCCTTAGAAAATGATGAAATTGTGCAATTGTGAGTGATTAATGATGATTGGCAAAGAACTTGTAGCAATTTCTTAGGAGATATTAACAAAAATATCCAAAAAGTAAGCAGCTACAATTTATAAAAAGAAATGAATGGATTTTTCCCTGCATAGTGAAAAGAGCACCTATACCTGGGGCTCTTACATTTTATACTGATACAAATAAATTAGGAATANCTGGTTATAAAACAGGAAACCACAGAAAAGTTATTCAAAGTCCATATGATTCAGTTCAAAAATTGGAGTTATATGCCATTCTGAATGTTTTATTAGACTTTAATGAATTTCTTAATAGAATTAATGATTCTGAATATGTAGAAGAGTTGCATTGCATATACAAACTGCTGAACTTATTCCTGATAATTCATAATTAACTTTATTATTTGTACAACTACTACAAACAATCTGAGAAAGGATTCACCCACTTTATATTAACCACATCTGATCTCATAGTAGGTTTCCTTGACTTTTAGCAAAATGAAGTGAAAAGATTGATCAATTACTGATAGGAAAAGTGTTGGAAGCCTCAGAATTTCATAAAAACATCATGTTGATAGTAGGAGCTTAAAGAAAAAAAATTTCCATTACTTGGCAACAAGCTAAGGAAATTGTATATATATACTGTTCTGCTTGTTCCTTGTATAATCAATTCCTTTACCTGCAGGAACTAATCCTAAAAGTATACAAAGGAATGGAGTTTGGCAAATGGATATATTTTATTTAACAGAATTTGAAAAATTAAAATATATTCATCATACCATTGATTTATACTCTGGGTTTCAATGGGCCTCTGCCTTAAGTTCTGAAAAGACTGGTTCTATCGTTATACATTTGTTGGAAACAATGTCTGTAATGGGCATACTGATAAAAATTAAAACTGATAATGCCCCAGATTATGTTTCCAGTAAAATGAAACAATTGTTTTTTGCATGTTACAACATAAAACACATTACAGGGATACCATACAATCCTACAGGACAAGATCTAATTGAACTCTAAAGGAGATGCTTGAAAAACAGAAGGGGAATGTGAGGAACCCCAGTGATAGACAGCATAATGCCTTACTAACCTTAAAATTTTTAAATGGTAGTTAAACAGGGACAACAGCTGCTGAAAGGCATTGGACCATAGAAAAAATTGCTGAATTAAATCAGCCTGTGTACTACAAGGATTCCTTGACATCAGTATAGAAAATGAGGGAGGTGTTACAAGGGGTTTGGGGTTGTGCTTATGTTTCCACAGGAGATAAGCAATTGTAGATTCCATCAAAACTAATAAAAATCCAGCATGAGCAAGAGGAATGTCCCAGATGTTTTGGCTGTTGAGATTCTTGTGCAAAATAAAAAACACAGAAGGCCTTTGGAGCAGACAGCTAATCCTCCCACCTCTGGACAGTTTAAGAATTTGTGTGATAAAGAATTTGTGTGATAATCCATATGACTTAGAATCATCTGAATGCCACAAATTTATTCCTTGCTATGATATTGGTAGCAACTGTGCAGGTAGTAGGGTCTGATCATAATTACTGGGCCTTTATTCCTAATCCCTCAATTAACTTAGCAGTAAGCTGGGGAGATAAGAATGTTCCTGTGGTGGTTAATTAATCTTCTTGGCTACCTGGTCCTTATGACAACTGAGGTCCTGCTCAGCCAATGTAGGAGGGAAAAGAGANTAAAAATTATACTGTGGAAGTACAAGTAATTCCTGTTTGTATGGGAAATGGAATTCAGTATCTAAATATAAACTTTCAAGTATGGCTATCCATAGTCAATACTACCCAAGATTATCATAATCAGTTTTATATGCTTCATGCATCTGGTTTGAAAGGACAAGAGATTAATGCTATTAGTACCATAACTGTACCATTCTGTGAGATGAGGGTTTCCAACAAGGAATCTGACTGGGTGCACTGGCAACAATGTAAGAGTGAGAAATCATGAGTGCTAATTAATACCTTCCAAGGAGATGTCATTGATTGGAGCCCTTATGGCTCCCCTCGAGGAAAATATTCTCACTCACAGTTAAATTTGAATGGAACTGTAGAAATTAGTTCTTCTGTTAATGAACCTATCCAAAGGCATGGAGTTGGCATGTTGAGTCCTCTCCTGCAATTTGGCGATTCAATTCAGACTAACTTGTGGAAGTTAGCAAGTGCCTCCCACCATTTTAAAGTATGGGAAAGAAAGTTAAACATTAAGGATGATAAATATACTTTATTTTTAGACTAAATAAAAGCCATGTTTTTATTGCATGTGTACCATTACATTACTTGCTACTAAAAGGGCCTGTACAATGGCACCTTAGTAATTACAGCATCACTTGTGAATGCTATACCCTTCATAACTGTGGTAATTCTAGTATTTTTAAAAAAACTTAATCTCTGAAAGTTTATACATTCTTAGAGCAAGGCCAGCAATCTGGATACTAGTGAAGTTACCAAGGCCATGACAAGACTCTACTGTGATGATCCTGATACAGAAGCTGGCTGAAAGAATATTAAAAGAACATGTCAAATGATTGAACTGATTATTGCAGTTATGGGAATTATTGCATCAACTGCTACTGCTGCAATAGTGATGTTTCATAAAGAAATTCAAATTGCTGAGTTTGTTAGAGAATGGCATAAGCATTCTACAGAACTTTGGACTGAACAAAATAAAATAGATAATGAGAGAGTGAGTTATCTTATTTGAAACAAACTGTTATATGGTTGGGAGATCAGTTAGAAATATTAAAACAGCACATAAAATTAAAATGTGATTGGAATGTTGCATCTTATTGTATTATACTCTTAAAGTGTAATGAATGTAAGTATGATTGGGAGAAGATTAAGATGCATTTGATGGGTCACCCTAATTCTTCTGAAATAATTTATGATTTACAGCAAGAAATTAAGAAAACTTTTACAAGAACTTACCTGATATGACAGGAATGGATGTTATGGAAAGTGTTCCAGATACTATAGCCTTATTCAACCCTATGAATCACTTTAAAAGATTTTTTGTTTTAGCAAGTGTTACTTTTGTGCTAGTAATAGTAATCTTATTGGCTAAAAAAATGTGTTTTGGCTTACTTAAGATTGTAAAATTGAAAGATAGAGAAAAGTCTTTATTTGATGTCAAGCTACATAATTTTGAAAATAACTGATTGCATATAAAAAAGGGGGGATATGTTGGGAGAATTCCTGCAGAGCTGCAGCTGGTTTGACTCCAGAGTGTTAGCACCTAGACTTACTCTGCCTTTTGTGATTGCTACATTTTGTTTCTTAGTACCCTCNATGTGAATCTTGTCTGAGTTTTCTGAAGGTACAAATCTATTGGGGGAAACTATTAAGGCAACTCCATGTAGTTAACAGAAGGTTTATTTAGCACAACTTACAGCAAGTAAAGGGATTGTTCACAGGATCCAGGAGAGGTGAGGTGTAGGCAAAAGTTTGTGCGATCCCAGTCCCACCTGGCTCCCACGGCTGCTTAGACCCAAGTAAACACACAGAGGCTTACATCATTTTTAAACTATGGCCATGGCAGGCTTTTCGCTAGCTAGCTCTTACATCTTAAATTAACCCATTTTATAAATCTATGTTGCCACGTGTTCCACGTGCCTTTACCTGTGTGCCATTACATGTTGTTTTCTAGATGGCAGAATGGTGTCTGCCCAGCTCTGCTTTATTCCTCTCTCCCTCTAGTTCAAATGTCCTGCCTAACTTTATTCTGCCCCACCATTGGCCAAACAGCTTTATTTATCAACCAATCAGGGCAACACATTTTTAGAAAGACATTCCCATTATTTCCCCTTTTTTTCTATTTAAAAGGAAGGTTTTAACTTGAACATAGTAAAATTACATAAAACAAAACAGTTATCTAGCAAGAATTACAGTTACAATATCTATTTGTATTTGGCAAAATTAAAGAAAATATTTTATCTATCCTATATTTATAAGTTTAAAGTTTTATATTTAATTTATATTTTATTATAACTAAGGAAAGCTATAATTATAACTATCTAGTCTTCAACTACATCAAAGACCTCAGAAGGATATAATACTACCTAAGTAAACAGGAAGAATATTGTAAGCAACTTTTAAAAATCTAGAATGACAGAGACAGCTGGTTACCTGGACAGTCACCCAAAGTTTTTTTGCAATGTTGGGCCATCCATTCTTCAGCCTACAGGCCTAGAGTCTCTCAGTCACTTCTCTCTGTGTCCTGTAGAATGTCTGCAGTCTCCTCTGCAAAGCAGGAACCGGAAGGACCATCTTTTCTTGCAAAGTTCAGTGGTCACCTTCCTATGGGTCTTGCATGTCCAGTTTACATAACATTTTTTAAGCAGTCCAGGCAAAAACAGTTTTTTGTCCAAATGGCTATTTTTGCCAGGAAGATAAACTCCATATGGAGTGTCTTCGATGCCCATCTTTGTCTTTGATCAGAGTTACCAGGAGCAGATGTGTCTCACTGTCAAGAAAGTTTTTAAAACATTTTAAATGCCATATTTTGTAGGTCTTTGAAGTGTTTGAAGATTACCTACCTAATCGAAATATATCTATATATACCTAGAAAACTTAANATGACTATAAGTTTGATTATCAGAAAGGACTAATCATTAGTCTGTATTTCTTATTTATCTATTACAATTTAAATGAATTACATAAACATAATACCTTAAACGAGAGTAGAAATATACATACAGTAAAACAAAATTAACTTTAATTTGTGCCCCACATTGGGATCCAAATGTAAGACAGATTTTCTAAATAGTGTTGTTAAATAAAACACAGAGGCAGAGATGGGGTAAAAGTCTGACAGAGATCAGAGGAATTAGGGACAGCTACCAGACTCACCTTAGACTGCAGCCACTACTTCCAAAATGGAGAGAGCCTTCCATTTCCTTCTATGTCCACTTTTATATCCCTTTCTGTTCTGTTCTCCCATTGGCTCTTTCAGCCTAGCTACATCACTTCCTCCTAAGGCCTACTTCCTGCCTGTCTGTAAAGACCTCCAGAATCCTATGGTTGATGCTGGCATTAAAGGCGTGTGTCTCCATGCTTGACTGTTCCTAGTGTGACCTAGAACTCACAGGGATCCAGACAGACTCTGCTTGCTAAGTGATAGGATTAAGGGTGTGTGCTAATTTTGCAAGGCTAGCGGCTGACCTTGTTCCTCTGATCTTTAGATAAATTTTATTGGAGGACATAGATAAAATACCACCACAGTNATGTGCAATCCAGCGGTGTTCTCTGGAGAATTCTGCTCAGTCTCTCATCCAGTTCCAGGATCCAGGAACCAAGAGGGCCGGCATGGATGGATCTCCAGTCTTCAAGGCTCCCAACTCGGCCAGCCCCAGGGGGAGGTCCTAGATAGGCATGGCAGTTACCAGAAGCCTCAGTAGGGGTTGTGCTTCCAGGTCAAAGCTGGAACTGCTGCCCACTACATCTCTCCCTTTTGTCTAAATAAGAAAATTCTAACCTAATACAAAACTATAACTGTTAGTCTTCAATCNCATCAAAGACCTGAGAAGGAATATAATAACACCTGAGAATTGGGAGAAGGATGCAAGCAACTTTTGGGAGTCTTGCCAGAGTAGACAGAGACAGCTGGCAGCCTGGACAGTCATCTAGAATTTCTCAGTATCGTTGGTGCATTCAAATTGGTGACAGGCCTAGCTTATCTGTCAGACCATTTTCAAAAGCAGGTTTTTTGAAAGACTGTCTTACCCTGTCTTGACAGAGTTCAATAGTTGCTTTTACTGTCAGTGGTCGAGGCAAGGGCAGTTCTTTGCCCAACAGGCCATTTTTGTGTGCCAAGAAGAAGACAAACTTCCAAATGGAAATGTCTCAGAAGCCCAACATTCTCTGGGGATCAGATCAGTGCTGCCAGGAGCAATTGTGTCTCACATCAACAGAATTCTAAGTTATCAAAACATTTAAATGCCATATTCTCTAGGTCTATGAAGTGTTTGAAGATTACCTATCATCTGACATATGTTTCTGTAAGTCTGCAGAACCTATAACTATAGACATGACAAGCATGAATTACTATAACTCAATAAGTCTTCTCTACTAAAATAACTTAAGGACTAAGGCTTCACATAATAAGATAAACAGTCTGTAAGCAGATGTACTGTAAGGACAATGACCTCAAGATTGTGACAATACCCAAAATGGCTTAAACAGAGATAGAAATGTATATATAGTGCAATATGCAATATAACAATAATCCCAAATATATATCAATATAAAAATATCCTAAACAGAGGTAGAATATACATACATATGACAAACACAATTTTACATTTGTATCAATATACAAAATACTTCAAACAAAAGTAAAAATTTATGTACATTACAACAAATATAGTTCTGCATTTGTATCAATATACAAATTATCCTAAATNGNAATATATGAAATATATGTACATTACAACAAATATAGTTCTGCATTTGTATCAATATACAAATTATCTTAAATAGGAATATATAAGTAGTTTGCACTTGTATCAATATAACAAGAATCAATATCAGTGCAAATTATCTAAGGCTGATATTTTTCTGAATTAGTTTACTAGTAAATACAATAATCTACCTTAATATCCTATACCTATCCATTCCCCTTTTTCTTTTCTAAAAGAGAATACTGAGTCCACATTCTATTGTTCCACCCCCAACCCTATAACCATGTATTCATAACCCTGAGAAAATGAATATTTGGAGAGGGCCACCTAAATTTCCTGCTGTTTAGTTGGTGACAGTATCTCTGTGGGGTGCTGTAAGAAAGCTTAGATTATTAGATCTCAATAGAGCTATCCATAGAGTCTGCTGTAGACGAAAGTTTGTCCGGTTTCCCCGCCCGGCTCCCATGGCCCACTTAGACCCAAATAAANACACAGAGGCTTATATCATTTTTAAACTATGGCCCTGGCAGGCTTCTCGCTAGCTAGCTCTTATATCTTAAATTAACCCATTTTATAAATCTCTGTCGCCACGTGTTTCACGTGGCTTTACCTGTGTGCCGTTACATGCTGTTGCTTTCTAGAT